>CAUYUJ010015375.1:196450-233950 GCA_963575745.1 Prorocentrum cordatum | reverse complement strand
GCTCACGCCGCATCGATTCCATCACGCACTTACCTGCCACCACGTAGCTGTGCATTGATTCCGCCGCACAGCTTCCCCCACATCACATGGCCTGCACCACGCAGATTGCACCGCATGGCTTCCATCACACGGTGCGCAATGCCTCCACCGCATAGTTTGCAACTCTACAGTAAACAAACGCAGTCTTCGGGGTCCACGCTGGCAAACCTAACTTGTCAAGGTCAAGGGGCCAGGCTGGCTGATGAGGCCCCTGACGTGACTCGAGGAAAGGGGCGGGGACTGGTGCCGCTCCTTTGCCCTGATGAGTGTCACTGCTGCTGGCATTGCCCCTGTTCTTGCTGTTGCTCTTGACAGCCTTGAACAGAAACACTGGCAAAAAGAACCTTCAGGACGTCCGAGCAGATTTCTTGGATCGGCGCTGGATCCCCTCACCGGCGCGCGGAGAGCGCCAGGGGCGGCGCCCGAGGCGCTGCCAGGGAGGCCGAACGCCGATACAAGAAATCCACGCGGACCTCCGAACGTTTATGCTGATGCAGAGTCTTCGTATTCGGCGTTCTTGCTCTTGATTTTGTTAGTCTTGCTGTTGCCCTGGCGGCGACAGGCAACCGCGACTCACGCCCACTGACCAAGCCTCCGAATTCATGAATCGTTCCATCTGCGGGCACTCGGAGCTCCCGACACCCTGTTGGACCGCTGTGCACCCAGCGCGGAAACGGACCCTCCGCCCCTCCCCGCAAGGCTGACATTTGTAAACGACTGCCCTGGTGACGTTTTCGCGGCGTCTTGAGGTCTATGGGCCGTGCCCATGTCCATGTGCGCTGCGCAATTACGACCACATCACGCCCGCGACCCGCATGCGACCTACTTGCGACCTGTCTACAACGTGTCTGCCGCGCTCGCTCGGTCCAAACCAAATTCGCACCTACAGCGGGCTCATTTTCATGTTCGACGTCATGCTGGCGGCCCTCACGCGGCCCGCCCGCCTGGAACTGGCGTGATACAAGATTGGTGCCCACGGACGGATTACTTTTGCTTACTGAAGTGCCGCTGCATTTGCATGGGCTATCCATTTCCACCTCTGCTCTATTCGAGGCCTCGCCAGGCTTAGAACCTTCGCAGTCGTCGGGTTACCACCGTCTCCATAGCCGCCTTCAGAAAAGTGAATAGCAGTTCGCAAATTGTCCGAGGGCCACTTGGCATCTCGAACATGAAATATTGCCTCTAGTTGATTTGCACACGCACGTCGGGGACATCGAGGATTAGGCTGACAAATTGCTGGGCGCGAGTGCGTGGGGATGAGAGGAGGAGGAAGAGAAAGAGAAGGACCATGGAAAAGAAAATGAACGTGATCGTCCAGATAAGCGCCGCAAATGACTGTGCGAGAGGAATACGGCAGGAGGCACGAGGCAAGAATATGAGAACGGAGAAACGAGGAGGCCGGGGTGTTCTGGGAGTCCCCTCGGCCGCACAGGCCGTATCAAAATGACACTTCAGATGACCCAAAAACGTCTGACCTTTTAGCATCGATGGATCTGTATACAATGCGGCTCGACATACACGTCCACGCATACACGCATGATCGCAAGCATGCGCGCACGCATGCTACTCACAGGGACGGGGGGGTCTCCTCGCCCCCTCCTCGTCACCCGTTTCCTTATCCATCTCTCCATCCTGCTCTTCCCGCTGCTGCTCCTCGTCCGATTCACCATCCTGCTCTTTCTCCTCATCCTCTTCCTCTTCCTCTTCCTCATCCGCTTCTTCGGCCCGTTCCCCCTCCTCGCCCTCCAACCATCATCCCCTTTTCTCTCCCTCATCTTCAGTTTTTCCCGCATCACCAGTTGTACTCCGTTCCTCCTCTTCCTCAGCCTCCTCCTCCTCCTTCTCCCCCTCCTTCTCCCCATGCGTTTCCTCGTCCTTCCGCCCCCCCTGCCCCTCCTCGGCGTCGTCACCGTCCTCCTCATCCTTATGATATGCCTCTCTCTTTGTTTCTTTATTCATGTCGTTATTTATTTATTTCTTGTTCTCTCTTTCTCTTCCTCTCTCTCTTTCTTTCTCTTTATCTCTCTCTCTCTCTCTTTCTCTCTCTCTCTCTCTCTCTCTCCCCCAACCCCATTCACTGATTTTACGCGTTGCCTCGCCATGCCTTTTCAGCGACCCATTTCAAGACGGCCCACGAAATCCCTGACACCCACCCCCTGTGGACAATAACTACAGTTGTGTATACCGATGTGTTGTTGTGGGCTTGGCTTAGGATGTTGTTTCGTGGTTTGGGTCATGACTTAACCAAATACGGTTTGATGAGCACCATATGACGTGTTGGACGTGGCGGTCGCGGTGGCAAAAGCGGAGGCCCCACCATCACTGCCACACCCATTACCCAGTGGCGATGGAAAGGTATTGGCGGTGGTGGTGATGGTGGATGTGCGCGTGGTGATCACAACAATAGAAAGATTACCCATGATATGCGGACGGGGATCGCACTCACAACCGTCGCAACCAATTGTGCCGCCCCCATAAACCTTGAAAGAGCGCGGGGGAGTCGGCGGAATAGTATCTAAGTTGGTGTCAGAAGCAGCCGTGGAAGTAATAACGGGGATTGGCGGGTGCTGCGGTAGTGGTAATTGGGGATCGTTTCCAGCGTTACCGCGGCCATCGCCTGCCACAGGCAGTGTTGGCCGCGGGACAGGGAGGGGGGGAAGGGGGGAGCACTGGTGGTGGCGGAGGAGGTGGCGGCGGCACAAACAGGACAATGGACGCAATCGCAGACGTTGGTGGCGTGATGGTGGCGATTGGGCACCACTGCCACCCCCCATGTGCACGAAGTTCGGTGGTGTGATGTAGGTGATGGCGGTGGCGGTGGTGATGGAACCAGCCGCACACGTAGTAGTATAACTTAATGGTGGTTGTGGTGGAACTGGGGGCACCGCCACCACCATAACCATTACCCTCACCACCGCCGCCACTCCCTTACCCAGAACGGGCGGTGGTGGTGGCAGCGGAGTAGATGGCGAGGTGGATGCGGTGGTGGAGGCGCTGGTGGCGGCGGGTAGCTACACAGTCAATAATGGCACTCGTGGGCTTGAGTGTTGGCGTTGGTCGGATGGCGTCGCATCCACCGTTGCGGCCGCCATATTTGGCCAAAAAAGGTAGCGGCAATGGCGAATGGGCAGGATGGTGGCGGTGGTTGATGTAATTGTGGTGGCCGCAGCAACCGTGGAAGCTATCGCACCTGCACAACTTTACCATCATCCCCCTGTCTCTCTCCCTCTGCTGGCCATCCACTTCCCTCGGCGGGGGTGCTGGCGGTAGTGGGAGGGGGCGCAACCACCACCACAGCCACCACCAACACCCCCTCTACTCAGAAGGGGTATTGGTGGTGGTGGAGTCGGATGTGCGGCCGTGTAGACACATGTGCCTGCGGTAACCGTTAGCAGTGTCCCCATGTCAAAATATCAGAATTGGCTTTTCGGCTCCGTAATAATGAATTTCTTGTCCTAAAATGGATGCCTTCTGTCGCGGGTTACACATGGATTCCTTTTGTTGTGGATTACAAAGGGGTCCCTTTTGAAGTGGATTACGAATGGATTCCTCTTGTGGCGGGCGGACGTGTCAGAAGTTTTCGTTTGTAGATGATTACAAATTGATTCTGTTTTGTGGCGGATTACACATTGATGCCTTTGTGTGGCGGATTGCAAAGGGAATCCTGTTGTGGCGAATTACAAAGGGAATCCTTTTCTGTGGCGGGTTACAAAGAGATTCTTGTTGTGGCGGGTTACAAACGAAATCTTTTTGTGGAGACTTACGAAAAGGAACCCTTTTGTGGTGGATTACACATTGATTCCTTCTGTGGCGGATTACAATTTGATTCCTTTTGTGGCGAATGACAAAGGGAATCCTTTTGTGGCGGTTTACACATTGATTCCTTGTGTGGCGAATGTTACAAGGGAAATTCTTTTGTGTCGAATTACAAAGGGAATCCTTTTGTGGCGGATTACAAATTGATTCTTTTTTGTGGCGGGTTAGAGAAGGAATCCTTTTCGTGGCGGGTTACAAATTGATTCCTTTCGTAGGGATATGTAGCGGCCTGAACCTGCGAGACGCCCCCAAGGTTTTTTTAAATAGTTTGCATGTTTGTGTATGCTTTATGGGGGGGGGGGCCGCTCAATACGAGACAATTCCGAAGGAATCAGAGGCCGGCAGGTTTCTTATTTTTTTTAATTCGTTAAAATGCTTAAATTTGTTAAATCGAAAAACCAGATTTCGCCTGAGACTCCCTCCAAACTTTTTAAATCCACTGGGCGCCGCTGCTGTGAAATTCTGAAGGAGTCTCAAGCGAAACCTGGATTTTCATTAATTTTTCACTGGTTTTTGTTACAAAACCAGGTTTCGCTTGAGACTCCTTCAGAATTTCACAGCAGCAGCGCCCAGTGGATTTAAAAAGTTTGGAGGGAGTCTCAGGCGAAACCTTTTTTTTGTTTTTTTTACCTCTGATTCCTTGAGAATTGTCTCGTATTTGATTCCTTCTGTGGCGAATGACAAAGAGAATCCTTTTGTGGCGGTTTACACATTGATTCCTTCTGCGGCGAATGTTACAAGGGAAATTCTTTTGTGGCGAATTACAACGGAAATCCTTTTGTGGCGGATTGCAAATTGATTCCTTTTTGTGGCGGGTTAGAGAAGGAATCCTTTTCGTGCCGGGTTACAAATTGATTCCTTTCGTACGGATATGTAGCGACCTGAACCTGCGAGACGCCCCCAAGGTTTTTTTAAAATTGTTTGCATGTTTGTGTATGCTTTATGGGGGGAGGGCCGCTCAATACGAGACAATTCTAAAGGAATCAGAGGTCGGCAGGTTTTTTATTTATATATAATATGTTTTTACATTGTTCAAATTTTTTATCGAACAACCACGTTTCGCCTGAGACTCCCTCCAAACTTTTTAAATCCACTGGGCGCCGCTGCTGTGAAATTCTGAAGGAGTCTCAAGCGAAACCTGGATTTTCATTAATTTTTCATTGGTTTTTGTTAAAAACAAACAGGTTTCGCTTGAGACTCCTTCAGAATTTCACAGCAGCAGCGCCCAGTGGATTTAAAAAGTTTGGAGGGAGTCTCAAGCGAAACCTGGTTTTTCGACTTAAAACATTTTGTTTTAAAAAAAAAAAAAAAAAAACCTGCCGACCTCTGATTCCTTTAGATGTGCGTCGTATTGAGCGGCCATCTCCCCATGAAGCGAATCCCGCATGCTCCCCCCGAGCATGCGGGAATCGCTTCATGGGGCCGCGGCCTCCCCCCATGAAGCGAATCCCGCATGCTCCCCCCGAGCATGCGGGAATTGCTTCATGCTGAGGCGTTCCCTTCAGAAGCAAACGCTTCCCTCATGCCGACCCCGCAACTTGCGTCGTCGCATCTTCGTTTTCGGCGTTGCTTGTTGTTGAGATGTTGTTCCCTCCGAGGGGACTCCCAGAACACCCCGTTCTCGAAACGAGAGGGGGGGGAGGCGAGCTCGACACTCTATCGCGCTGGAGCGGGTGCAGACGCGACAAGGAGACGGGAGTGGAAGCAGGGAGACAGGTAGCAGTGCGGAGAATTTCTCCTCCATGAATCCAGGAGACGTGGCGCGCGCCATGCTAGCGATCACTAACTACTCTAGAGACAGGGAAACCGCGAACACAATTTCGACACGCCTCCAACGGCACCTCTCGTCGAGAGGCAGCGTGTTTTGCGTCGACGCACCTACCCAACGCTCGATCCACCCCTATCCAGCTCAAGAAATCCGGAATCTGGAGAATCAGCATCCTGGAGGGGTCAAACCTTCAAACCTTTGCTTCCGCTGGCCTTGCGCCGGCATGCCGCCGGTAAAGCCACCCTCGTCTTACTTCCGACGGCCTTCTGCCACCGTCCGCCGGCGAAGAAAAAGAAGAAATTCATGTCGCGCTCGCGCCCCCACGAAGGCGAGGCCTTTTCTGGAGCGCCCCACCTGGAGAAGTCACACGGGGGCACGGAGAGGCACCAGGACAACGGCCCCTAACTCGTGGTGCTCGCTGGTCGACACTTGCAGCAGCAGAAGAAGAGACGGCAGGATCGTCCATTCCCGAAGGTCCGAGCGGACTTCTTGGATCGGCGCCGGACCACTCTCCCTGGTGCGCGGAGCGCGCCAGGGGCGGCGCCAAAGGCAGCGCAGATCCGAGAACTCGGCGCTGAGCTCTGAAAGTATACAGCGTGTTGTTAGGAGCCCGCCCGGGGCGGCGCCAAAGGCAGAGCAGATCCGAGAACTCGGCGAGGAGCTCCGAAAACGTGTGGTGTTTTGTCATGCGTGCAGTCTGCTTCTCCTTCGACGCTCTTTTGCCTTCGCGCTCTGTGGACGGTTTCCCCTGGGGCCGTAGGCGACCCGAGGAGGGGAGGAGGAGGAGGAGGAGGAGGAGGAGGAGGATGAGGAGGAGGAGGAGGAGGAGAAGGAGGAGGAGGATGAGGAGGAGGAGGAGGTGGAGGAGGGAGGAGGGAGGAGGAGAAGGACGAGGAGGAGGAGAGGAGGGATGGGCGGAGGAGGAGGAGGGCGGATCGACTAAGCCCTTCGGAGAAACCCTCCAGTTGCTTCTCCTTCGACGCTCTTTTGCCTTCGCGCTCTGTTCTCTTCTGCACTCGTGCCTCCATTCGCCCCCAGTGCACCCCACCGCCTGCCACGGCCGGCGCCCGACTGCCTTGGACCACTCGGCGTCCGCCGACTTGAAATATTCTTCTTCGACGTTGGACACTTAACCCCAGGAAGCATTTAAGAACCCCCCCGGCGATATCTTAGCACCGCATTTTTATTCGATATTCCGAGGGGCCGAAATAACCGCACGATAGGTTTAGCACCCGGACACACAACAAATTCGCGGAGGCCTGGCCCCTGGGCTACAATCGAAATTCGAAGGAGGAGGAGGAGGAGGAGGGGGCAGGAGGAAGTTCGTGGGTGGAGGAGAGGAGGAGGAGGAGGAGGAGGAGGAGGATGAGGAGGAGGAGGAGGAGGGCTCCTGGTGCCAGGTAACGCTTCCAGGGTGCGGAAGGGTTATCGATTTGCCGGAAGGGGGGGGGGGTCTTAAATGCTTCCTGGGGTACAGAGGGATTTTGGACGAAAAATCAAAAATAGTCAAACAAATGCGCAACAAATTCCCAAACATGGTCAAACAATTGTCCCCTGACTGTTTTTTTACTATTTCCTTGTATTCCTCCCGTAGAGGGACGCGCCCGACTCAACACTTGGCGCCCACCGAATTGCAAGATTCCTCTTCGACGCTGGACACTCAGCGCGCGGAGCCCTGCGGCTCAGCCTCGCGGAGCGGCCCGGAGACGCGGAGGGTTCCAAAGGGGGGGTTTTGGGAGCGGGTTTTACAGAGAGCCCCCCAGGGGCCTCGGAACCTCGTCAAAACAGGGGGTGGGAAGCCCCTGGGGTACCCCTCCTGTAAAACCACCTCCCCAGAAACCCCCTTTGGAACCCTGCGGAAGGCGCTCGCGACCGTCTCATCGGCTGGGACGCTGCTGAGCAGCCGGCCCCCGGGCAGGACGGCGTCGACCCTGGCAGCGCTGAGGCCGAGCCTGCCTCGCACCGCCAGGGCACACCCACGCCCGCGGCTAGCTTAGACGAGCGCGTTCCGATACTCGCAAAGTAACTACTCGCAAATGGCCTGGATCCACCCCAGGGAATCTACGATCAATCTCATCGAAGCAAACATGTTTTTTCTCGTACGTCTGCGAGTAGGCACTTTGCGAGTAGTGGAACGCGTTTGCTGAGAAGTGAGAAGGCGAAGGCCTTCTCAAAAGGCGGCGGGGCTTCTAGAGGCCTCCTAGATGGGGTCCGAGTAGATGGGGGTCGGAGGATCTCGCCGCGTCGACGGTACAGTGGCGATGCATCGCCGATGCATCGGCGATGCATCGGCCATGCAGTAGCGACGTCGGCGATGCATCGGCGACGTCGGCCTGGAGAACATCGGGCCCCACATCGAGCCTTATCGCTGACGCATCGCCGATGCATCGGCGATGCGGCGGGATCCTCCGACCCCATCTAGTCCGACCCCATCTCGGAGGCCTAGAGCTTCTCCAAGGCCTCCGGCCTTCTGAAAGGTTTTCAGTGTCTGCAGGGAGACCTTAAAACTTCTCAGAGACAGGGGGCCTCCGAGACGTAGGCCCCCATTCTCACTTCCCCCCCACACTCGCCGCCGAATCCGGTTTTTGGGACAGCACTCGGGTCTCCGGCGGGCGTTCGGGAAGATCCGGGCAACCCCGGCCCGGCACGCTCTCGGCGAGGCGCAGCCGCTGGCACGCATCCCGAGGCCTGCAAGCCGGCAAGAAACCACGAGACCGCCCGAACACCTCGAGCCTCGAACTTCCCCCCAGGCCCGCCGCCAGTCCCGGGGAAGGGCATCTCATGGGGAGGGGGAGGGGGAGGCGGAGGAGGAGGAGGAGGAGGAGGAGGAGGAGGCGGAGGCGGAGGAGGAGGAGGAGGAGGAGGAGGAGGAGGAGGAGGAGGAGGAGGAGGAGGAGGAGGAGGAGGAGGGGGAGGGGGAGGGGGAGGGGGAGGGAGGAGGAGGAGGGGAAGGGCATCTCATGGGGAGCCACCCTGCGTGAATAGAAACGCCGCACCGGGGCCCGCAGGGGTCGGCGGGGTGCCCCGGGGCTCCGAGGCCGCGGGCTGCACCCTGGCGGTGGGTGCCTGCGCGGTGGTCGGCCAGCAGCCGGTCGTAGACGTCTGGCGGGAGCACACCCAGGCCCCCTCGAGTCATGAAAAAATCACGACGGGAGGTTTTTCATTATTTTTGGCCTCCGGGGGCCCTTACCGGCCCTCGGGAGCGTCAAAAAACGACTCAGGACGAAAAACCGGTCCCGGGGAATGGGTCCAGACCGCTGCGGGTCGACGTCATGAAAAATTCATGACGTCGGGGGTCTGGGCAGGAAGCAGGTTGCTGGACACGCCCTCGCTGCCCCCCACCCAGCCCCCAGCAGCACTGCGGATGCCTCTGCCCCCCCCTCTTTTTTCCTGCTCCTTCCCTTCGCTCCACGTCCCTCTCCTTCTGCATCCCCCTCCAGCTTCCGACACGAGGTTCGGCGACCCCAGTACCCGACTTCATCGGACGTGCGCTGGACTGGATGTTACATGATAAACATAAACTTTTGGCGCTCCGCGCGGATTTCTTGGATCTGGGCCGGACCCCCCTCCATGGCGCGCGGAGCGCGCCAGAGGAGGCGCCGCAAGCGCAATCGGGGGGCCCAGCGCGGATCCAAGAAATCCGCGCGGAGCCCCAACAGTGTATGTTTATGGCATTTTTTCTTCTTCGATCCAGGGCCAACGACTTAACGGGCGAACGGTATAAAATAAACGTTTTCGCTGTCGGGGGCGCCTGTCCCTGGGCGGCTGGAAAGTTTATACCCTTACGGTGGCACCGTAGGGGTATAAACTTTCCAGCCGCCCAGGGACAGGCGCCCCCGACAGCGAAAAAGTTTATTTTATACCGTTCTTCGCCCGTTAAACGACGACGGTTGGCGTCCATCAACGAGGTCCCCCCTCTGCGCTGAACGGCCAATTTTACGTGCTTGGGGAAAAAAGGCTGGCCAGCAGCGGGCCGACGGCGGCGACTCAGGGAGAGAGAGGAGGAGAAGGAGGAAGGAGAAGGGAAGGGGAAAGACGTAGGAGGGAGGAGAGGGAGGAGGAGGGGGAGGAGGAGGAGGAGGAGGAGGAGGAGGAGGAGGAGGAGGTGGAGGGGAAGGGAGAGGAGGTGGATGGGGAAGGGAGAGGAGGTGGAGGGGAAGGGAGAGGAGGAGAAGGATGAGAAGGGAGGAGGGAGGGCGTAGGAGGAGGGATAGGAAGGAGGATGAGCGGATTGGGAGGGGGGAAGTCGCCTGCGACATTGCGGCTCGTACTTTGCCGGCCCCCTTGCTCTTTTCTTCTGCTCCCCCTGGTGCCTGACACGCGGGCGGGCGGCGCTGCCTCGACCCGGCAGCGCTCCACGCCGGCGAACGTCAGGAAGCGCACCGCGGCCCCGTCGAGCGACGCCTGCAACACCAGCGCCGGCAGCTGATGGGCCGTGTACGTCAGGCCCACGGCCAGCGCCGGAAGGTCGCACTGGCCGTCGTGGTTGGAGCCACAGGTCACGGCCCCGCCGTCGCTCCTCAGCAGGACCGTGTGCATCATCCCGGCGGAAACCTGTGGACGAGGTCCCACGAGGTCTCGGGGACTCCAGAGGTCTCCAGATCTCCAGAGAAGGAGGCGGTGGAGGCGGAGACGAAGACGGAGACGGAGGCGGAGGCGGAGGAGGAGGACTTGAGAAACCCAAGATGCGTCAACGATGCAGCAACACACCCTCCCGTCTCAAGTCCCATCTTCGCAATCCCCCACACGTTGATCTTTTCGGGGGATCCCCCCCCCTGAAAGACGGACGCCCCATGCACGTGCCAAACAGGCGGGGGGCCGCTTCGGAATTGAACGACCAGCTGGAACCCCGTTTTCAGGCGAGGACGAACGGAAGGCATATCAAGGGGGGAGTTAGCTCTGGGACATTCAAGAATCGGGTTCGGGGGACTCGGGTCGGCCTCAAGGGGTCATCATGAAAATGACGAGACCAAATCTGAAACTTGACGCGAGCTGCCGCTTCAAACATCCCACGAAAAAGAACCGTTAACATCCAGGACGCGCTCGTCGAAAAGCGTCGGCAAACCCGAATGCCGGCGTACTCGAGTCTTACGTTTCCCCGATTACTCTGAGTACCTTAACAGTTTCGGGGTGACCAGTAGTCCAGGGGGGCCCCTGTAGTCTGGGAGGGGGGGCCTCTGTAGTCCAGGGGGAGGGGCCCTGCCAGTCCAAGGGGGGGCCTTGTGGTCCAGGGGGGCCCTGGAAGTCCGGGGGGGGGTCCCTGTAGTCCGGGGGCGAAGCCCTTGTAGTCTGGGGGGGGGCCATATCCCTGAGATCCGACGTTGCAGAAAAAATGTAAGATCGCAACCAACAAACATACAAAAACAAAAACAACAAAAAACAAAAAAAAACAAAACAAACAAAAAACACGCCTGGACCTCTGGCCCCCATCATTCTGCATCGCTTTTTTGGAATAAGATATATCTTTAATGGCCCTGGGGCCCGAAATCGAGCAAAACGCCGGGCTCGAACAACTGGAACCGCAAGGATCTCAGGGGCAGTCTGGGGGGACCCTGCGATCCAGTGGCCCAAAACTTCACGAGGTGCTCAGAGTAGCGGCCAGCGAGTCCGAGGCATGCGCAGTTGGTGTTCATGGCGACGCCCCCCCGGCAAAGCCGAGGGTCGCCAACGTCTTAGCTTTAGGTCGGGCATGTCCCCCTACAAGCGGATTGGAGGCGAAAAAAAAAACAATCATAAGCATTCACAAGTACTCAAAAGATCGTCCCCAGACAATCATTTGAACATATTTTTGAATATTCCTCCTGTAGAGGGACACGCCCAATTTAACGTTAGTTAGAAGAAACCAGAAGGCTTGGCAGAGCAATGCGCCGAGACCAGCCGCACGCAGCAGGCTTCTCGCCCCCCTCCTCCTTTTTACAAATCCCCTCCTCCTCCTCCTCCTCCTCCTCCCTCCTCCTCCTCCTCCTCCTCCTCCCTCTCCTCCTTGTCCTCCTCCTCCTCCATCCTCCTCTCCTCTTCCTCCTCCTCCTCTCCTCCTCCTCCTCTCTCCCCTCCTCCGCTCCTCCTCCAAATCCTCCTCCTCCCTCCTCTCCTCCTCCTCCTCCTCCTCCTCCTCCTCCTCCTCATCCTCCTCATCCCTCCTCCTCCTCCCTCCTCCTGCTCCTCCTCCTCTCCTCCTCCTCCTCCTCCTCCTCTCCTCCTCCTCCTCCTCCTCCTCGTCCTCCTCCTTCCTCCTCCTCCTCCTCCCTCTTCTCCTCTCCTCCTCCTCCTCTTCCTCCTCCTCCTCCTCCTCCTTCCCCCCCCCTCCCTCCCTCCTGTTACCAATCCCCCCTTTGTCGTCAGAGCGGATCAGATGAGCATCGTTGAACCGATCCCCGTCCCCAGCGGTGTGGCCTGGGAACCCCACTGGCCGATATACTCCTCTGGATAGGGATACAAGTCCTTCCCTTTGGGTTTCGAAGGGTGTATCCCCAGCTGGGGTGGCAACTTTTTCGGGGGTCTCGGAGGGGGTGGGGCTGGGGACGGGGATTGGTGAAACGATGCCGAAGGGGCCCTGGGACGCACCCAAGAGACAGGCACACTGATCCCTGGAACCCCCACACATTTTCCCACAGGTTCTGGGCTTTCGTTCCCCCCCCCCCACATTTCCAATCGTTTCCCATATTTTCCTGGGGGGCGACGATGGATTGTGTTTGTGTTTTGCTACCTTCCTGACATGCATACGGCCGAGCACTTGAGTAATAACGTTGTCATGTAAGAAACCTGGGCCAGCTTCCCAGACGCTTCTTAGGAACAAAAGGCCTGGGCAATTCTCTTTTGTTATCATGTTGGGAAGGGCGAGTGTGGTCCAGAAGCTGGGCCATATCCTTCTTATGAGTATGCAAGGAAACGCTGGCCCAGGGTTGAGGGGGGAGGTTTCTTACCCATCGGTCGGAAGAAGCAGGTGGACACATGAAATAGGAAAGCGTTGAAAGTAGACTGGGTGTCCGCCCGCCCCCATAAGGAGGACGAAAAAGGTGACGCCACTCGATCAGTGAAGTGGGAAGGCGCTTGCAAAATATAAAAATATGGGAATTCAGAAATACCGAACCGAGCGCTCCCGATAATAATCTTCAGGGGGGAATGAAGTTCGGGGGTCTGGTGGGGATAATCAACGATTTTCCCGGGGAAGGTGATGTTGCGGTGATGATGATGACGACAATGGCGATGGTGAAGATGATGATCCTGGGCGCTCGCGTAGACTGCCCTTGTAGATCTTGGCACAAGACTGACTCGAGAGATCTCGAGGCTCGTGGCTACAACTTGCCTGCGCAAGGGAGGTCCTTGGCGCTCCTGGCCAAGGAACCTCTCTGGCGCGCGGCCTCAAACCGCTCGCCCACGAAGGCTCGGCGCCCTTTGGGGCCGCCCCTGCGCGGGCGAGTGGTGAGCGTTTGGGCGGCAGCGCTTGGGCGGCAGCGCTTGCCTCCTCGCAGGCGGCGCGCCTCGGCTCGACCGCCGCGGGGTCCTTGAAGGGCTTGGATTTGTTACTGGCCTTGGCCATGGCCTTGGCCAAGTCGTTGTCGCTGGCCTCCTTGAGCTCGTTGATCCACTCGTTGCCCCGGGCGCAGACCGCGCTGATGCTCACGGGCGCCTGGCGGCCCCCGCCCCGGATCTCGCGCAGGGCGCGCTCGATCCAGCGGCTCGCCCACAGGCCGCAGGACCGGGCGTCGGCCTGGAACATCTCGTTGCTCCTCGCAGAGCAGGTCTCGCCAGGACCAACGGCGCCGAGCTCGCGGAGGATCCTCGCGGCGGCCTCGGGAGGCCACGCGCGAACCCCGCCTGCCACTTCTGAGGAGGAGGTCGGGGTTCACTTCGTCTGGCAGCTACCGAGCAAAGTAGGCCTACCTCCCCCTCCAGAAATCGCGGGATGCATGTGTGAGCTCGCGCGTGGCCCTTTGGGCCAGCTTGGCGTTCCCGGGCGGCTGCTTGAGGGCGTCGCGGCACTCCGCCGCGACGCCCCCGCCGACCCTCGAGACCTTGGCGGGCGTTGCTACAAGCGCCCCCTGCCCAGGGCGCCCCCAGGATTCGCTCCAAAACGGGGCGAAAAATGGAGGCACCTAGGGGCAGGGACAGTGGTAGCAGCCGCCGACCTCGAGGTAGGTGTAGTTCGCGGGCGCCTCGGAGTGCACGCGGATCAGGACGCGCTCGGCCTCGTGGACTCTCTCGGCCCGGCGCGTCTGCTCCTCGGGCTGCTGGGCGGCGGGTTCGTCCTCGCCCTTGCCGCCTTGGGCCCAAGCGACGGCCGCCGTGGGCTCGACCGCCAGAACGGCCTCGGGGGCGCCCGCGCGCCTCTCGATCTCGCCCAGCAGCGCGCTCGCTGTGCCCAGCTCGAGGGCGTCGCCCTCGACGATCTGCTCGCAGTTCATGATCGCGCACTCCTTGGCGAGCCCGGTGCGGCGAGCCAGTCTGGTCTGGCGCCAATCGAGCTCGCGCGGCTTGGGGATCTTGCAGCCCTGCTCGATCGCGACCTGCGGCGCTCGGGATCCACGGGCACTCGTCAGCTCCCGCCTGCTCCCGCTTCGCGTAGCTTCCGCCTGCTTCCGCCAGCTTTCCGACAACTTCCGCCGCTTCCGCCGTCGTTTCCGCCGTTTCCGCTAGCTTCCGCTGGCTTCCGCCGCCCCAGTCGGAAGCAGGCGTAAGCTAGCGAGCGCCTGTGAGCCCCCGGGCCTCGCTGCTCTCGATCTGGAAGATTGCCGCGGTCTCCACCTCGAGGACGCGCAGGAGGCGCGCGCCCTCGGTGCCCAGGACTCGCCAGACGTCCTGTACTCTGCCGCGCCTGCCCTCGCGGACTCCCTCCTCGGTGACGCGCGCCACCATGCCGCGCCAGGGGGGGTCCTCGCAAGCCTCGAGCCCTGTTTCTTATTGACCTTCGCCTGCTTCTTGGCGCCCTTCTCCGTTTGCCTCTTGGCCTTAACTTTTGGGGGGGGGGGGGGGGGGGGGGGGGGGGGGGCTCGCCTTGGCCATCGGCGCCCTGCCTGTGAGCTTCGCCTTGGCCGCGCCTCGGCTGAAGTGCTCGAGCGAGGCCTCGCCGCCGGCCTCGGCCTTCGCGCGCTGCCACCTGCGCTGCATCTTGCCCGGGAACTGGCCCGAGAACATGGACGCCCGCCTGCTCCCGCGAGCACTTGTTCTCGCCACCTTGGTCCCGGTTCTCGAGGGCGCGCGGGACATGAATATCCATGATCCGCTCTTCTGGCATTATGGGCACGTCCTTCTGCTCGTCGGTGAGCTCGAGAACCAGTTCTCGGAGTTCCAGGAGGCGGGGTTCTCGCCCTGGTCGCAGTCCATGGGCAAGTCGCCCAAGTGGAAGCAGTTCCCGTCGAGGGCGCCC
This sequence comes from Prorocentrum cordatum, assembly GCA_963575745.1. Lineage (NCBI taxonomy): Eukaryota > Dinophyceae > Prorocentrales > Prorocentraceae > Prorocentrum > Prorocentrum cordatum. The sequence continues at coordinate 218,960 of CAUYUJ010015375.1, read as the reverse complement.
CACTCGGGCACGAGCGGCGCGCCATCTGGCCACCTCTGCATGCCCCCCAGGCGCTCGCTCGTCAGGCTCTGCTCGGCGCCGCGGCCCGGCTCGATGGAGTAGCTCCGCGGCTCCATGCCCGTGACGACCTTGAGCTCGCCCTGCTTTGTCGGCCGGACCGCGAGCATTTGGTTCGCGCGCGGCCCTTGGAGCGGCACCGCGCCCATGTTCTTCTCGCGGAACGGGCGTTGGCCTCGGAGACGCAGTAGAGGCATTCGTAGGGCCCCCATTGGGTCGGAGACTTGCACTGCTTCTGGGGCTCGACCTTGGCCTTCTGGATCCAGCCCTGCCCCATGGCCCAGTGCATCTCGGCCTTGACCTCTCGGATCGCGGCCTTGAGCTGGCCGTGCTCGCCGGCGCCCGGCCCCCGCAAGAAGCTCGCGGCGTCGGGGGCCATGGGCGCATATATCACATTCTGGAGCCACGCTCGGAGCGCCACTGCCTAGGCCCACTGGCTCGAGAGGCAGCCTGCGAACGCGAGGCTCTGGCCGCGCTGCTGCCTGACGGCGTCGATGGTCCAGGAAGCGACGAGCTCGTCCGTCCAGGCCCTGGGCTGCCCCCACAAGTCGATGGCCTCGAAGACCCTCGCGCGTTGCTCCTCGGGGAACTCGAGCAGAGCGTTGCGCCGGCCCTTGAGCAATGCCCCTCGGGGCTCGCCTGCTCGGAAGCGCCCCGCCCCGCCGTCGCCCCGCTCCCATGTGACGTCGCGCCGCCAGGTGCCCTCCCCGAGGTTCATGTCGCTCACTCGGCAATGTCTTGCGCAGGGGACGGGGAGCGCGCTGCGCTTCTTGGCGGACTTGGCCCCCCTGCTCGGGTCGAACCAGCCCTTGACTGCGGAGATGTTGATGAGGGTGATCCTGTGCTTGGCCCCTGCGCTCGAGCGGGCATGGCCCGCTTGGGCCTTCTGGTCGGGGTGCTCTGCCAAGCGCTTGGCCTTCTCGGCCTCGAAGGATGCCTTGTCTTCCTCGGCCTACGTCTCGCGGTGCGTGCGGCGGAAGTTCTGGATGCGTTGCTTGGCGCCTGCGGCGTAGATCTCGTTCTCGCGGATGAGCGCTCGCCTCTCGCCCCGGAGCTTCCGCCAGAGCGCGGCGGCGCCGACGACGACCGCGCGCGCGCTGGCCCACTGTTGGGCGAAGGTCTCGGGGCCCCCGACGAAGAAGCCGAGGTCCTCGGGGCCGCCCCTCGCCGCCCGGTGCGCGAACCTACTGGAAGTAACTCAGCAGTAGTAGTAGTGGTAGTCGTAGTCGTAGTAGTAGTGGTGGCAGTAGTAGTAGTAGTAGTAGTAGTAGTAGTAGTAGTAGTAGTAGTAGTAGTAGTAGAAGTAGTAGTAGTAGTAGTAGTAGTAGTAGTAGTAGTAGTAGTAGTAGTAGTAGTAGTAGTAGTAGTAGTAGTAGTAGTAGTAGTAGTAGTAGTAGTAGTAGTAGTAGTAGTAGTAGTAGTAGTAGTAGTAGTAATAGTAGTAGTAGTAGTAGTAGTAGTAGTAGTAGTAGTAGTAGTAGTAGTAGTAGTAGTAGTAGTAGTAGTAGTAGTAGTAGTGTGGTAGTAGTGTAGTAGTAGTAGTAGTAGTAGTAGTAGTAGTAGTAGTAGTAGTAGTAGTAGTAGTAGTAGTAGTAGTAGTCGTAGTAGTAGTAGTAGTAGTAGTAGTAGTAGTAATAGTAGTAGTAGTAGTAGTAGTAGTAGTAGTAGTAGTCGTAGTAGTAGTAGTAGTAGTAGTAGTACTTGTAATCGTAATAGTGGATGTGGTTGTAGAGGTCGTAGTTCGTGTAATGGTAGTGGTAGTAATAGTAACAGTGGCTCGTAGTAGTAGTTTCTATTAGTAGCAGTGGGAGTTACTACGAGTAGTAGCGAGTAGTAATTTCAGTAGTATGTGTAGTGGAAGCGGCAGTAGTAGTTGTAGTGGTAGTGGTAGTGGTCGTAGTAGTAGTACTAAGAATATATGGTCTGGCTCGTAGTAGTAGATACTAGCACACATGCGAATCACTACTTCTAGTAGCTAGTAGTATTAGGAGTAGTCGTAGTTATTCGTAGTAATAAGTTAACTATCCCGGCAAAGCAACCTAACAGCGATGTGTACAAGCATATCTGGAAGCATCCCCCTTAAGATTTAGGTGAGAATCCAGTTGTAGAATTCTGCTGTTCTCGCAGCCGCAGCCTCAGCCTGCCTCGGCTTGCCTCGGCCTCAGCCTCAGACTGCCTCAGGCTCAGCCTCAGCCTCAGCCTGCCTCAGCCTCAGCCTGCATCAGCCTCAGCCTCAGCCTGCCTCAGCTGCGCCTCAGCCTCAGCCACAGCCTCAGCCTCAACCTCAGCCTGCCTCAGCTTCAGCCTCAGCCTCAGCCTGCCTCGGCTTGCCTCGGCCTCAGGCTCAGCCTGCCTCGGCCTCAGCCTCAGCCTCAGCCTGCCTCAGCCTCAGCCTCAGCCTGCCTCAACCCCAGCCTGCATCAGCCTCAGCCTCAGCCTGCCTCAGCCGCAGCTTGCCTCAGCCTCAGCCACAGCCACAGCCTCAGCCTGCCTCAGCTTCAGCCTCAGCCTCAGCCTGCCTCGGCCTCAGCCTCAGCCTCAGCCTCAGCCTGCCTCAGCTTCAGCCTCAGCCTCAGCCTGCCTCGGCCTCAGCCTCAGCCTCAGCCTGCCTCGGCCTCAGCTTCAGCTTCAGCGTCAGCCTCTCAGCCTCAGCCTGCATCAGCCTCAGCCTCAGCCTGCCTCAGCCTCAGCCTCAGCCTCAGCCGCAAATCGCCTCAGCCTCAGCCACAGCCTCAGCCTCAGCCTGCCTCGGCTTCAGCCTCAGCCTCAGCCTGCCTGGGCTTGCCTCGGCCTCAGCCTCAGCCTGCCTCGGCCTCAGCCTGCCTCAGCCTCAGCCTGCATCAGCCTCAGCCTCAGCCTGCCTCAGCCTCAGCCACAGCCTCAGCCTCAGCCTGCCTCAGCTTCAGCCTCAGCCTGCCTGGGCTTGCCTCAGCCTCAGCCTCAGCCTGCCTCGGCCTCAGCCTCAGCCTCAACATGCCTCAGCCTCAGCGTCAGCCTCTCAGCCTCAGCCTGCATCAGCCTCAGCCTCAGCCTCAGCCTGCCTCAGGCTCAGTCCCAGCCTGCCTCAGCTTTAGCACGCCTCAGCCTCAGCCTCACAATTGGCTCCGGGCAATCAAAATGTAGCCCGAGTGTTGTGTTTTGGGAACACGAAGAACACGAAGTGGCCTACCGTTGGCTCCGGGCATTCAAAATGTGGCCCGGGAGTGGTGTTCTAGGAACACGAAGAACACGAAGTGGCTTACAGTTGGCTCCGGGCATTCAAAATGTGGCCCGGGAATTGTTTTCTGGGAACACGAAGAACACGAAGTGGCCTACAGTTGGCTCCGGGCATTCAACATGTGGCCCGGGAATGGTGTTCTGGGAACACGAAGACGAAGAACACGAAGTGGCCTACAGCTGGCTCCGGGCATCCAAAATGTGGCCCGGGAATGGAGTTCTGAAATAACGAAGAGCACGAAGTGGCCTAGAGTTGGCTCCGGGCATCCAAAATGTGGCCCGGGAATAGAGTTCTGGGAAGTCGAAGAGCACGAAGTGGCCTACAGTTGGCTCCGGGCATTCAAAATGTGGCCCGGGAGTGGAGTTCTGGGAGGTCGAAGAGCACGAAGTGTGTGACTGTTTGCTTAAAACGAGCCCGGCCCTAGCCTGTCCGGCTCCCGCCCAGACCCCCCTGGGGAGTCATCAGATGCTCTCTTTTGACCCCATGAGAAACCTATCAGTCAGTCTTCGCTGTTAGGTAATAAAGTGATCCTCACTCGTAGTAGTTCCTAGTAGTGGTAGTCGCTACTCGTAGTAGCTACTATTAGTACTGCTACTACTACTACTACTACTACTACTACTACCACTACTACTACTACTACTACTACTACTACTACTACTACTACTACTACTACTACTACTACTACTACTACTACTACTACTACTACTACTACTACTACTACTACTACTACTACTACTACTACTACTACTACTACTACTGCTACTACTACTACTACTACTACTACTACTACTACTTACTACTACTACTACTACTACTACTACTACTACTACTACTACTACTACTACTACTACTACTACTACTACTACTACTACTACTACTACTACTACTACTACTACTACTACTACTACTATACTACTACCACTACTACTACTACTACTACTACTACTACTACTACTACTACCACTACTACTACTACTACTACTACTACTACCACTACTACTACTACTACTACCACTACTACTACTACTACTACCACTATTACTACTACTACTACTACTACTACTACTACCACCACTACTACTACTACTACTACTACTACTACTACTACTACTACTACTAGTACAACCTGTCGGACGTGGCCACGGTCAGCTTGGAGTTGGTCTTTGCAGAGCGTTTGAAGCCCCTGGTCGGAGAGACGCCAGCCCTTGCGCCCGCTCGCGTGCAGCCTCGGGATGACGAGCTCGTTCACCCATTTCAAATCCTTCATGCGCGTCAGGTGGATCTGGAAGGTATGCAGGCGCTTGGTCGGTCTCTCGTGGATCTCGGCGCCGTGGTTCTCGTGGCCGATTTTCTGCAGGCGGGGCTGCTTGTCCTGATCGAAGGCCAGCTCGTAGGGCAGCCGCGCCAGGGTGGTCTTCCTCCTGACATCGCGACCGCGCTCGCGCCCCCGCTTGAGCCGGCGCCCCAGGCGGCGCACGCCGCCCTCGCGCGGGCGCTTGGCGCTTGGCGCGCGGGCGCTTGGCCGTGACATCGCGGCGCCCTCGCTCTTCTGTTCGCCGCGTTCCGGGCGGGCGCGCCCGCGGGTTCGCAGGCCGTTCTTGCCGAGCCTCCCCGCGGCAACCTTCTTCTCGAGAGCTGTTCGGAGCCCGTGCCATCCCGTGGCCGTCTCGCGGCGCCAGTGCTGCCCGTTCTGCAGCTTGGCCTTCGCGGCGCCGGGCAAGCGGGCGAATTTCTCGGCGCCGTGCTCGTCCGCGCGCTTGCTCCAATCGGATGGGATCTGGAGCTTGGACTGCGCCGTTGGGTCTCGTCGCAGCGCGGGCGCAGCTCGGGGCTCGCGCGCGCCCTTGCGCCCCGCCAGCTTGCCCTGGGGTCTGCCGCCCTCGCCGAAGCCTCGCTTCGCGCCTCGACCGAGATCGCCGGGGGCGAGGGCCTGGCCGTCGGCGCTCGCAAGCTCTCGGCGCGCTGCCGCGACTCGCTCCTGAAAGGGGGGTGGGTACCAGTAGTGGCACAGTCGACCCGTGCACTAAGGATGCGCCGCAAGGATGCAAGGCCCCTGAAGGCCCAGAGATGGGCCGAGAGGGGCAAGGTTGCAAGGGTCACTAAACTTGGGAAGGTTGCTCATCCTTACTACGCGGGTTGGCTGCAGTACTAGTTGTCGTCGCAGTAGAGGTAGTCGGAGTACTAGAAGGAAGAAGAGAAGAATAAGGATGGGAGAAGGGAGAGAGCGGAGGATGGCCTCAGGATTGGCTTTCATAAAATGCATGGATTCGGGGCCATAGGTTCTTTGCATCAAAAACCAATCCTCCTTAATCGTTTTCGATCTCGCACGCGGCGGCGTCTACGGCGGGGCCCAGCGGGAATTAACAACAGCGACGCGGAAATGAAGGAGCGCGCGGCCCGGGGGGGGGAGGAGGAGGAGGAGGAGGAAGTCGACGAGGGGGGAGAGGGGGGGGGCGAGAAGGAACGAGGAGGAAGAAGGCGAGGAGATATCCGTCTCTGCGTTCTCAGCCTCGAGACTCTCGGCCTCGCGTTCCTTGGCGAAGCTCGCTGCGGACTCGGCGCTCTCGTAGGGGGGGGGGCTCAGCTTCTCGCGAGAGCTCGGGGCCCAGGAAGGCGAGCTCGCCAGACCCCAGTGGCTCGACAATCTCGCCTGCTTCGTCGGCGCGGTCATCGGAGTCTCGCTGCAAAGCTGCGATGGCTCGAAGCGCAAATCCTCGAGCCAATGTGGCTACGGAAAATTGTAAGCTTCTGGCCGTTGTTGGCTTGTCCGTGTTCGCTGCTTGTTGTTACCTTATTGTTGTCAGCGTTCTGTTGTTAGCTTGTCGTTGGTAGCTTCTTGTCGTTCGCTTGTCGTTGTTCGCATGTTGTTGTTGCTTGTCCTGTTGTTGCTGTGGCTTGCTGTTGCGCTGGTTGATGGTGCTGCCGTTGTGATTTCGTTGCTTCATCTGTTGTGGGTGGTGCTGTTGTGTTGCCGGTTGATTTTGCTGTTCTTGGTGTTGTTGCTGCTGTTGCTGGCGCGCGTTGCGCTGCTTGCGCGCGTTGTTTTGTTATGGCTGTCGTCGGTTATGTTGCTCTGGCCCCTGTCTCTGTTATTGTTTCTGGCGCCCTCGGGGCCGGCGGCCGCCTCGCTGAGAGCCCCCGGCACCTCGCCCTCACATTGCTCGAAGGCACCTCGCTCAGAGCTCCCGGCGGCTCGCGACGCGCCCCAATGCTGAGTCAGGACTTGGAGCCCAGGCAGGAAGCGAGGGAGAGCTCGGCACCGAGTGCAATGCATCGCGCTGCCTCGTTGTTGGGGGCGCGCACAGGCGGCTGCGCTTCTTCTCGGACTCGACCGTGCAGGTCTCCAGCGTGAGCTTCTTGTCCGAGAGCTTTTTCTCGAAGTGCGCGATGTCCTCGAGCTTGCTGTTGTTCTGAGGCTCCTTGTCCTCGAGCTGGCCGGAGTCCTTTTTGTCCTCCAGCTGGACCTTCTTGTCCTCCAGCTTGGCCCCCAGCTTGACCTTCGCGCCCTCCAGCTCAACCTCGAGCTTGACCTTCTTGTCCTCGAGCTCCCTGTCGTCGAGGCACTTTTCCCCAGGCTCGCTGGCGATCTATTCCAGCGCTCGTGGCCCTGCATCTGCTCGACGAGGAACGTCGGCGAGATGACGCTCTCGCCGCCCGACCGTTCGGCGAAAGGCCGATGACCCTCGCTGCCCGACCCGGCCATCCTCGCTGCCAGAGCGGAAAGGGGGCGCGCAATGCTTGACCCTAAATGGGCCACGGACAGCGCGGCCCACAGCGGGCGCGACGCGAACAGTGCTTGCACCGCAGAGATCGCGCCCATTGCACCACATAGCACGCACCACCCCGGCGATGCATCGGCGGGCCTCGGCGATGCATCGGCGATGCGGTGGGCTTGGCCTGTGCTGTTGTGGCAGCAGTTGTTTGCGTTGTTGTTTGTGTGGTCGTTGTTGTGGCCTGCTGTTGCTGTTGTGTTGCTGGTTGCTGTTGCTGTTGTGGCTGCTGTTGTGTGTGGTGTAGTCGTTGTGTGCGTGTGTGAGTGAGTGCGTGTGAGCGTGTGAGCGTGCGTGTGTGAGTGTGCGAGTGTGTGTGTGTGCGCGCGTGTGTGTGTGTGGGTGTGTGTGTGTGCGTGTGTTAGTGTGTTCGTGTGTGCGCGCGCGTTTGCGCGCGCGCGTGCGCGTGACCGCTAGGCGTCGAGGCTCGATCATCGATCCTCGGATCGAGGACCCAGGATGCTCGAGTCCAAGCTTGGCGGTCCTCGGATCTAGGGTGCTCGCAGATGCTCAGGACAAAGATCTCGGACTCTCGGTCCGAAGATGAAGGATCGAGCCTGCTTGATGGCAGTCTGGTGCCCGAGAACGGCGACGAGGGAGATCGACGATCGCCGAGGCTCGACCCTCAATCCTCGGATATCGAACCCGAGATCTTCGAGTCCAAGCGTGGCGATCCTCGGATCTAGGACCCAATGCCCTCGAAGATGCCTGGGGCCAAGATCTCGGACCCTCGGACCGAGGATCGAGCCCGATTGGCGGCCGTCTGGGCCCGAGGACGGCGACGGAGGCGATCGACGATCGCCGAGGCTCGACCCTCGATCCTCGGATCGCGATGCCGAGATCTTCGAGCCCAAGCGCGGCGGTCCTCGGATCGAAAACCCAGGGCGTTCGAACATGCTCGGAACCAATATCTCGGATCCTCGATCCTCGATCCGAGGATCGAGCCCGCTCGACGGCGGTCTGGGCCTGGCGACGGCGACGAGGGAGATCGACGACCGCCGAGGCTCGATCCTCGATCCTCGAATCGCGAATCCGATATCTGAGTCCAGGCGTGGCGATCCTCTGATCTAGGATCCAAAGCGCTACAACCTGCTCGAAATTAAGATCTCGGGTCCTCGGACCGAGGATCGAGCCTCCTTGATGGCGGCCTGGGCCTGACGACGGCGACGGTGACGATCGACGATCGCCGAGAGTCGATCCTCGATCATCGGATCGCGAACCCGAGATCTTCATGTTCAAGCTTGGCGATCCTCGAATCTAGGATCCAAGGTGCTCGAAGATGCTCGGACTCAAGATCTCGGATCCTCCAGTCCGAGGATGGAGGATCGAACCTGCTTGATTGCTCGGTGCTTGATCGAGGATCACTCGGCGAGAGGGGGGGCGGAGCACCCCGCAGCTTGGAACGCCAATCGCGCGTGCCTTCAGACGCTCGCGCGGCACCCTAGCACCGAAACATGGGAGCGCTAGGCTCGGTACGCTCGTGCGCCGGGCGCTCGCCGCTCGCCGCCGCTCGGCTCTCGGGCGTCCTTCGGCGTCGCCTTGTCGGCCTCTGGCCCGGCCTTCGCGTCGGCCCGGCCCTTCTTGGGCTCGCGATGGTTGGTCATATCGTCGCTGTCGGCGTAGATCTTGGCGAACTCTTTGAAATTCATCATGACGTGTTGGTTGATAGCCATTGTCTCGACAGCTAGGCTGCCTCTCGGTGCTTGCGCAGTCACGCCTGAAGTGCTTGCCCTGGTAGTTATGCCCCTGGAGCTCGCGGGCCATGTCGGCAGTGCGCCTGAGGCCCAAGCGCCACTTGACGACCGCTTGCGCGGTGGCTCGCGCGCGGTCAACGCCCTGCACCACGCCGTTGGCGCGGCGCCAGTTGACGAACTGCTTGGCCTCGTGGGGGGCCACCCCGCAGAGCTGATCGGCTGGCACGCCAGAGGAGAACTCCTCGTCCATGTTCTCGACGGGCTCGAAGCTCTTGTTGATCGGCAGCGCGAGGTCGTGGAGGTTGCGGAGCTCGGAAAGGATATTGGGGAGGGCCTTGCCGACGCGCTCGGCGTAGGAGCCGAAGCTGAGGCCCCGGGCGCCCTCGGCGCCGACCTCGACGTCCTCCTTCTTGGCAAGCTCGAGCACCTTCGACTTGATGCTAGGCGTGGGCCAGAAGAGGTTCTCGGGCGGCTCTTCGCGATTCTCGAGCATGCCGTAGAGGCGGGCGTCATTCTCGCAGTAGGTCTTGTAGAACAACGCCACCGCCAGCTCGACGCGCCTCTTGTCCTTCTCGTTGAAGATGTGCCCGCACTCGATGTTCTTGAGAGCACCGCCGTCGCGGGCCATCTCGAGGGCGGCTTGCTGGGCGCTCACCGACCACAAGGCGCAAGAAAAAGCAAGCCGTCATTCTTGCTGCGTAAGTGCCTTGCGCGCTCGATTGGCATTGGCGCATCCCGGCAATCTAGATTTTGTCCGCGACGAAGGACACTTGTCGAGGATCTTCTCGATCTGCATGGCCATGCGCTCGAGAATCTCGTCCGAGCTCGGGCTCGCGACCCCTTGCAGGGCCGCGACAAGCTGGGTCGCCGCCTGGGCGCGCTCGGCGGCCTGGGACATGGCTGAGGCTCGCGACGCACTCAGGGGCAACGATCCGGGTGATATGCATTGGGGGGAACATCGACCGAAAATCGGCGATACATTGCCGATGCATCGGCGATGGGCGCCCGATCGTGAATCCGCACGTTCCTGGGCAGGTTCGGGCCATCAAACCACTCTCTGCGATCAATGGGCGATTGGGGATCGATGCGTCCCCTTAACTATGCCTTATCCCCCCCTATCGTTGCCCCTGGGGGAGGTGCAATTCGGTGCCTCGAAGGGGCCCGAAAGCCTGCAGTCTCTGAGAGTTGGGGAAGCTCCGGCCTGGGAAATTGCTGCGGGGAGGAGGAGGAGGCGGAGGAGGAGGAGGAGGAGGAGGAGGTGGAGGAGGAGGAGGAGGAGGAGGACGGGCCACGGACCGTGTGAGGGATGCGTTAAAAAAGGTACTCCAATGCTCTGTCTGCTCGAACAACGCATGTAACTTCAAAACCCAATCGGTCCTCATGGCCTTGCCACACGTTCCTGGCTCAGGAACGGCTGAAAAGTGAGAATTCCATGGCCCTGCCGCACGTTCGTGACTAGGGAAAACTGACATGGTGATAATCCCATAGCCTTGCCACGCGCTCGTGATTGCGGAAGCTGAAACGGTGAGACCACCATTGCCATGCTCAGCGTTTCTGATGATGCTGGTAGTCTACATGGTTGATAACAACTCCGATTCGCAACTTCCCCCGGGGATTATCATGTTCGGCCTCCGCGCCTTCTCCACACTTAAATCCGATTGGAACGGGATAACAAATAAAGGGGGAGCAAGGGGGGTATGAATTATTATTTGGGGCACAGGGTTACTTGCAAAGGCCGGTGGGTGATCAGATGCTCGACCTTAGGATGGAACCTCAAATTGACAGCGGCCCCGACTCCGTGCGTGCACATGTTGCGAGATTGCAAGTCGGCCGTGCTCGGCGCCAGAGCGAGAAGAGCTTCCGAAGACAAGAAGCCCGCCCTCCAAGCGAGTAGCAGAGAACATGTCTTAGGACACATGGGGCGTTCCAAAAAGGGCATTGCATTCGAGGGTCGAAGGAGTTGCCATCTCTTCCGCCGCGGAAGGCGGCGGAAGGTCGTCGGAAGTAAAACGCCTCCTCCGCCAGCGGAAGCAAGCGGAAGTAAACGAGGCGCCCCCAAGAGATGAAAACGTTTATGGGTTCAGGGTTGCGGAATCGCCCAATTGTGCGCTGATGCACGGCAACTTGCACTTTTGAAAACACCTTGTAGCCCACCCGTGTAGCTGATGCAATCATATTAAAAGAACATGCGCAGCGCGAAAACGATAGCCACATGCTGAAAGCCACAAGTGGTCCATCCGTATTCAGACCACGGAGCTTAAACCTTCTAGCTTGCTTCTGTAACATCCGTTGCAATTGGATTTCGAGCGGAATGCCTGGTTCACCTGACACGCCTGGTAGTGCGCCGAAGAGGCGAGAGACGAAGGATGGTGGAGGAGCAAGACAACGATACAGGGGAGGCAGATACCTGCGTGTAGATCAGACCCACGTCCAGCGCTGGAATGTCGCACTGGCCGTCGCTGTTGGAGCCGCAGGCCACTGCCGCGCCATCGTTCCTCGGAGCAGCCAGAACCACAGCAACACATAGATTATTCGCCCGTAGCCCCCCCATCCGCCTATGGCTTCGGCTGCCCAAGGAGTTCCTGAGCAGCGCAGTATGACCCCACGGTCCCGCAGAGACCTGCGTGGTCAGGCTTCGGGCTGCGCAGAGACAGGCCGCCCAGGCAGTCCCAGTTGGCCTCATCAGGCCCCCGAGTAACCCCCGCTGGCCTGAACAGGCCCCCCGAGTAGTCCGGGGCGGTCTCAACACCTCGACCTCCGCGCCCCAGGGGCGCCGCCAGAGGCGGCGCCGGGGTGTTGAGACCGCCATAGGCAACTCGGGGCGACTGCTGAGGCCAGCCGGGACTCCCTGGGGGCCCTGTTGAGGTCAGCCGGGACTACCTGGGGGGCTATCTGTGCGCAGCCCGAAACCTTGCCAGACCTGCGTGTAGGCTAGGCCAGCGGCGAGCGCCGGAATGTCGCACCGGCCGAAGAAATTGTCGCCGCAAGCCACGGCCTTGCCGTCGCTCCTGAGCAGGACCGTGTGCCCCATTCCGGCGGAAACCTGAGTGTAAGTCAAGCCGTCGACCAGCGCTGGAACGTCGCACAAGCCGCAACGATTGCGGCCACAGGCCACGGCCGTGCCGTCGCTCCTGAGCAGGAGAGTGTGTTCCCATCCAGCGGAAACTTGCGTGTAAATCAGGCCTGCAGTCAGTGCTGGAATGTCGCACTGGCCAGTGCGATTGCGGCCGCCGCGCCGGCCCCCAGTATTGTCTCCACATGCCACTGCTATACCATCGCTCCTGTAGATCATGCAAAAACTGCAGAAACACAAATTTCACCAGCATGTAGACCCTGAACGCGAATTATGCATGATAAGACACATCACATGGCTGGCATACACGCAACGGCACTATTTCGCGTTCTAGAACACAAGCACGGCACGGCACAGCAATGCACGGCACATCTGTCGCAGTCTGAACACAGGCACTACACGGCACGGCATGGCACAGCACGGCACTGCACGCAGGCACGGCACCGCACGTCACGCTTCTCACATTCGGAAGCGCAAGCAAGGCAACGGCACGGCACACCGGCACGGCACACCAGCACGGCACGTCACGGCAAAGGTTTCAGATGCAGGCACGGCGCGTCATGGCACGCAGGCGCGGCAAGGCCCGGCACGCAGCAAAGGCACGGACACATCCGTTGACATTCTGGACCACCGGCACGGCACGGCACATCTGCCGCACTCCAGAACACAAGCACAGCACGGCATGGCACGGGCGCGGCACGGCACTCCAGCGGCACAGATTCCACACACCAAGACTATTCGCTGTCTTAAGATTGCGCAGGGATAGGCACAGCCCGGCACGCGGGGCACGACACGGCACACACACTTCGCATTCTGCAAGACAGGCACGGCACGGCACGGCACGCGTACACGGCACAGCACGGCACTCCAGCGGCAGATGCGCCCCATACTGTTTCTCCAATTCGGGATTTCATCAACATGCAAGTCAGCAGACCCCTCACAGCATTCGCCGTCCAGGGAACATTCGAAGGTCCGCGTGAATTTCGATGGATCGGCGCTGGTCCCCTCCCTGGCGCGTGGAGCGCGCCAGGGGCGGCGTCTGAGGCGCATCAGTAGGGGGTCCAGCGACAATCCCAGAATCTCAGGTTATGCCTTTTCCTCAATCGGCATACAATCGCTCCTGAGCAGGACCGTGTGCACCCTCCCGGCGGAAACCTGCGTGTAGGTGAGGCCAGCGGCCAGCTCCGGGATGTCGCACTGGCGGTCGGTGTTGCCACCGCACGCCACAGCCATGCCGTCGCTCCTTCCCCGCGCGCGCGGGGGGGGAGGAGGGAAAGGAGAAGGATGAGGAGGGATGGACAATATGCTAGAACCATGATGAGCAAGCTCAGCAGGATCGACGAGGAGGAGGTTCTTGGAAATCCTCGCGCCTCGGGATGCCTTTTCTAGTAGCTGCGCCTCGGCGAGAGCGTTCCTCGCCAGAAGCAGGAGTTGCGTCTCGAAAACCACTCGGATGACTAGCGACTAGGTTCGAGGTTCGAGGAAGGAGGAGGATCGAGAGGGGCGAAGGAGGAGGACGACGACGACGAGGAGAACCAGAGTAAACCCAAGCGATGCTTCACAAGGAACCCCCTCATGAACAGGTGGGGCTATTCCTTCTCAGTGCCAGCAGCGGCCCCTTGAACACACGCGCGCCACAGGGGCGTGCCAGGCCGCTTTTGAAAAGAAGCCACCCTCCATCCCTGCAGCCAGTGCAAATGTCAAGGAGCAAAACGCTCAAACAAATTCAAGCGGCTTTGAGAGGGATCCGCCATCCATGCGAGTAGCCGTCGCGCGTCTTGAAACCCAGGAACTGCAAGTTCAGAGCGTCTCCAGCGAGACACCCAAGTTTGAGAAAGAACCACAGTGAATTCGCGCGGCTGCTGCGAATTTTGGGAGTCCTGGGGTAACATCTCGAGAAGAGTCGACAGCGAGAGCCCCATGCTCAAAAAAAGCCACCCTCCACCTGTGTAGCAACTGCTGACATGAAGAGCGAATGTACAGAGCGCTGTGCCAAACTTGGAAACGACCCAGCCTCCATCAGTGTACACGTCGTTGATATCTAATCGCGCTCATTTCTAATTGTGCTCGTTTCTATTGTTTCTTGCCTCCCTAGTGCCCTAGTGGCCAGGAAGACGCCCGGGAAAGAATAATCAGGAATGGAAGGAGCTTGGCCCCCACAACATAGAAGAACTTTCGGAGACTTAGAAATGAATAGTGTGTATCTGCTGCTCACCTGCCAGAAGAGTGTGCGCGGGGATGGGGACGAGGTCGTGAGTGCAGAGTCGGCGCGCCGATGGGTAGCCCAGCACCCCGTTTGGCCGGAGGGGCCCAGTACAATGCAAGGGCAGAACCGAACCCCCGCCCGGGGTCGCGGGATCGGGTTCCCCTTCCCAATTTAGAATTAAATCCCAAACGGTGCACTGACCCGAAAGTGAACAAACGGCATGGGACTTCCTCGAACAAAAACTTCCAGGGAGGCATGTTGAAAACCATCATAGGCCCTCCGTGCGTGCAGCCGCTGGGACAGCCGAGCTTCGGGGTCACACGTTGGCTGGAGAGCCTCACACGAATCGGCCAGGCCAGGCCGTCCTTAGTGAAGGGGCCCTGGGACACACGAATAAATACACACAAACCCCAGGATTCCCCATAGTTCCCCATATTTCCAGGGTTTTCGTCTTCCCCCCCATTTCCCATATTCCCTACCTAGGCTCTGCCTAGAAGGGTTCTTACTCTCTCAGCTTAAAGGCGCCAGGCAGTGGAAAGCGCCCCGGGCGGTTCCCCCGGCATCCGCCCCGCGGTTCCCCCAGTTGCGCCCCCTGGGTTCACCCAGCTAAGCTAAGCTAAGCTTAGCTTAGCTTAGCTTATCTCACCTTAGCTTAGCTCAGCTTCGCATAACTGTGCCTAGCCTAGCTTAGCTTAGCTTAGCTTTAGCTTAGATTTAGCTTTAGTGTTAGCTTTAACATAGCGTTAGCTTAGATTTAGCTTAGCTGTAGCTTAGCTTTAGCTTAGCTTTAGCTTAGAGTCAGCTTAGCTTTAGCTTAGCTTTAGCTTAACTGTAGCTTAGCTTTAGCTTAGCTTTAGCTTAGCTTTAGCTTAGCTTTAACTTAGCTTTAGCTTAGCTCCAGCTTAGCTGGAGCGTAGCTTCAGCTTAGCTTCAGCTTAGCTTTAGCTTAGGCCCTGCGGTCGAAGACGGTCTGATGCGAATAGAACAAGCAGGCTAAACAGAAACCGTGAACTTTCGGAGGTCCACTCGGATTACTTCGACCGGCGCTGAACCTCCCTTCCCTGGAGCGCGGAGCGCCCTAAGAGCAGCGTCCAACGCCCCCAGGTCGGCCCAGCTTCGACCCAAGAAATCTGCGCCGAACTCCGAAAGCGTATCGTTCTTCAGTTCGCCCTCCATCGCAAAGGAAGGGGCGACGTGCACCGAAAGTGTCGCTCAGCTTGCGGCCATGCGGGGGGATTCGGGCACCCCCAGAACGCTCTCGGCGAGGCGCAGCCGCCAGAACGCGTCCCGAGGTGGGAAAACCTGCAGGAAGCGACGAGGGAGGAAGAGAGGAGGGGGAGGAGGAGGAGGAGGAGGAGGAGGAGGAGGAGGAGGAGGAGGAGGAGGAGGAGGAGGAGGAGGAGGAGAGAGGAGGAGGGAGGAGGAGGAGGAGGGAGGAGGAGGAGGAGGGGGAGGAGGAGGAGGAGGAGGAGGAGGAGGAGGAGGAGGAGGAGGAGGAGGAGGGCCTGGCCAGCGCGTACTCTTTGCCCTGAGGGCCTCCAATATGCTGCTTCACCTTTTGAGCCTCTCGATTTTCTGCGCCTGCTAGGCCTAATTTGTTCGTTTCTGGCCCAAGCCGGCCTCCATTTCTGTTCCACACAAGCGCTTCAGACTCTGATCGTTAGTTCGCGCAGCGTCAAAAAATGAGGAAGTGGAATCGGAATCAGAACTATCGCGAAGCGATATCTACAGCACTGCCTCCCCCTGAACACCTCAGACACCACGACGATGAGGCTGAGCGCCACGACGATGATGTCAGAAACATTCCGCTAAGGAGGAGGAGGAGGAGGAGGAGGAGGAGGAGGAGGAGGAGGAGGAGGAGGAGGAGGAGGAGGAGGAGGAGGAAAAGGAGGACGACGAAGAGGAGGAGGAGGAGGAGGAGGACGAAGAGGAGGAGGAGCAGGAGGAGGAGGAGGAGACAAAGGAGGCAAACGAGCAGGAGGAGGAGGAGGAGAAGGAGGACGACGACGACGAGCCGTGCCGCCGCTCCTGAGCAGAACCGTGTGCCGGCCGCCTGCGGCGACCTGCGTGTAGGCGAGGCCCGCGGGCAGCGCGGGAGCGCCCCGGGGCAGCCACGGCCAGGGAGAGGCGACGAAGGGCGTGCCTCGCCCTCGCGGCGGGCCCGCGGGCGCCTCGGACGCATCGGTGCCACTCTGGGAGCAACCACGCGAGGATGAGGAGGAGGAGGAGGAGGAGGAGGAGGAGGAGGAGGAATAGTAGGATGAGGAAGAGGAGACAGAGGAGGAAGAGGAGGAGGAGGAGGAGGAGGAGGAGAAATAGTAGGATGAGGAAGAGGAGACAGAGGAGGAAGAGGAGGAGGAGGAGGAGGAGGAGAAGGAGACAGAGGAGGAGGAGGAGGAGGAGGAGGAGGAGGAGGAGGAGGAGGAGGAATAGTAGGATGAGGAGGAGGAGGAAGGAGGAGGATGAGGATGAGGAGGAGGAGGAGGAGGAGGAGGAGGAGGAGGAGGAGGAGGAGGAGGAGACAGAGGAGGAGACAGAGGAGGAGGAGGAGGAGGAGGAGGAGGACGCCTCGGATGACCTGTCATGCAACCAACTACGGGAGCATGGGCCAATCATGTGGGCCCAGCTCGTTTACCGTGGATTCCCATGGGAAAAGTGACGGAAAACAGAGCGGGCCAAAGAAACTCATCAAAACAGTTTGATATGCTGGCCATTCTTGGGGTTCTTACCCGCCTTGATGGCCTTAGTAGCATGCCGCTGCTTATACAGTGTGGGGGGGTGCTGAGAAGGGCCCAGACAGCAGCCTCCAAGCTTCGAGTGCCCCGCACGCCCAGCATTAAGCTGGTACGACCCACACAATGTGCAAACCATAGCACCAAGATTCGAGAGAATTCGGTGGCCATCTAACTCTACAATGTCATCTGCACACGGCTGCTGAGCCCCCGAAGGACCAGGAACGACAGGGTCTTCGGGTGGGCTGAGCTCCTGCGCTAGACCTAGCGCAACGTTGACCGCCTCACTCCTGTAAGGCAATGCGCGCTGCAATACAACATCATTGCGAGCCTGGAGCTTTTGTTGCTCCGTGGGCTCACACTTAGCATAATTACTGGTACCCGCAACGAGTTTCAACAAACTGGCTGGGGTCCGAGCCGTGGCCAAACATGTCTTGCACTGCCAGACCCCAGGACTGCGGATGACCACCTCATGCACACGCAATCCTACATGCTGTACAGGAATCGGGGGGCCACCTAACTTGAGCCTCTCGGGTCTACTGCTGGTGGAGTCCCTGGTGATGAGCTTAGCTGCCGCCCAGGAGAAGAACTTAGCATTCAACTTCTCTTGACTCAGCCTGGCCTCGAACATTTGGACCGTCGATTTGTGTACAGCGTGCATGTTGGCCCCCTCCCTTGCGAAAAAATCCGCCCACATGTTCCCGAGCAGAAATTCAAACGGGAGGGTGCCGAAGTGTACCTCCAGGTAACTCTCGATCGTGATGTGCGCAGGCGTCCAGCAAGCTCTGGGCCGACGCTTGTCGTCAGCTGCATGAAAGATGTGCCTCCAGATGTCTGCGTATGTCGAATTCGCATCTTCCTGGTCGTGGTGCCAGGAGTTCACTTCAGCTGCCAGGCTCTGGAGATCTGTCACCAGTAGGTCCACAGCAGGTAAAAGCCTGAGTGCCATGAGGAAAGCCATTCGCTCCGATCTCCCGACCGTTTGTATCGGACCCTCGAGGGGCCCATATGCAGCACGAACTGGTAGCCCGTTGTCCCCCATGACGACGAAAGACCACCCACATCGACGAATCTCAGGCCACGCAGGGGCCAGCCCCGAACCATCTGAGAAAACCATAGAGCTCCAGGAACTCCCGTCAGACTCCCAGTCACCCCAGCAGACGTACTGCAACTTGAACTCCACATACGGTGGGATGAGAGGGCTCACTGGTATGACTACTGCCGTGGCAAGACAATCCCAGTCGGACTCTCCAAGGGCCTTCTGTCCGAGCTCCCTTAGCATATCATATGTGTACTGCATATCAGTGTTCCAGTCGAGATCGGGCTCCTCAGGCAGGTCATCGTAAAAACTAGGACAGCAAAAGAACTCGTGTCCAATGGTCGATTGCTCCGCTGCGCAGTAGATGCAGGCAGGGGAGATCTGGTACCCTTTGGCAGCCAGTCTGGAACGTGACCAAATAGAGTCGGACCACAGTGCACGAAGCGCGCCTGCAAAACGCGGGAGCCTGACCACTGCCTTCTTAGCACCAATACATCTCCTCATAGCTCTCATCCATATGACCTCATCCCCATAGCATACCTCCTTGTGATGTGTAGGTATACGCATGCCTGGCCATCGCTCGATGCCTTGCCTGACCAACTCCAGCACGTCCTTGGGACAGAGCTGAAGGAGGTCAAGCGTGTGACCTAGGTCGCTGTAGATCCCCGTGGCGGAATACATGCCCCATCCTATTCTCCTCAAAGACATCCATCCATACAACGGCAATGGGCCCCCTTGCCGAGGTCCAAGAGGCCTTAATCTTGAGCCCCTCATCCACCTTCATCCAGGCCCTCTGCAGTCTCCCAAGGCAAACGCTGTTGTCCCAGACGAAGCTGCAGTAGGCCTTCAGGGGGTCCATGGTGGCATTGTCTATTGGGTCGTACTTGGCGTCAGCCTGCGTAGCCAGATATACAGTGAGAGAAGAAACTGCCGTCGAACGGCCACATAACATGCCAGCAACAGAGCGTAAACGGGCAAGCTCTTGGTCACTGACTCCTGATACAGTCGCGCCGTGCGCAGCAGCTGGAAGGAGTCCTGTTCTCCAGATCGCGGTGACTCTGTTGCCAGCCGCCTTCTGGAGCATAATAAGCCTTGGGGGCCTGTCCTGCAAGCCCTTCATCCTAGCCTTAGCTTGTTTCCTCACAGGAACTGGCCCACTGAGTTCATGCCCAAGATTTCGGACCCACTTCTTGCTTTTGAGGTTGATCCTTGAGGCCAACTTGCGGAACCCCTGGTGCCCCTTCCTAGCGTTGGAGACCCAGCCCGATTTCTTGACCTGCAGCAGGAGCCCCAACTTGGCCGAATCCTTGACGAAACTCTGGATCCCCAAGAACAACTCAGCCGAAGATGTCCCCGACGGCCCAACCCATTGGAACGTGCTGTCATCCACGAGCGCTCTCGGGGTCACGTTGGGGGCTATCTGGTGCACCTTCATGAGGGCCCTGTAGGTGGGGATGGTGAGGAGGGTGGTGGCGTGGGTGCAGCCCGCGAGGATGCCCTGGTACACCACCACCTGCTTGCTCCAACATCCAAACGCCTTTATAACTCTTGGCTGGGAATACGAGTTGATTAGCATCCATAACAAACGAAGAGGGAACCCCAGGCACCTGGCTTCATCAAGCAATGCAGGGAACAGCACTGTCTCGAAACATTTCCACATATCGAGAAACACCGTGACTGAACTCTCTCCCAGAGAAGCAGCAATCTCCGCCTCTAGGTTGTGCGCAAACGCGGAATAACTGGAAGAGTGCCCCCTCCTATTGCCCCAAATGAAAGGGCTCCCATGCTGGACAATCCATGTTCTTGAAATCGGGCGCCTTGCTCGCGCCCACAAACGTACTAAGCTCTCTACTAAAGTGATCAGCCGCGCGCCTCCATCGGGCTTGGCAAGCCTAGCCATCTCGTTGACTATTCTCTGTGTCGGCCAGTACAGCATCCGCTCGCATGCGCGGTACAGTGTGCAGAGCGCCAACAAGCCAACATCAGAGAGGAAGAAAAATGCACGAGGGTGCAGCCTCGTCGGCCCAGTGGCCGTCGTCCAAGTGAACGTGAGAGCTGCCCTGGACAAGTCTTCTGGCCGAAGAGGGGGAAGATCCTCCCATGTATGCGCATCACTAGGCAATACTGGCTCACGCTGCCCGTGACAGGACCATACCTCATGCCAGACATCCATTTCCCTGTCGGCCATCTGGTACGGCTGCATTCTGTCGGTGTGCGCCACTGCTGCCTCCAAAGCCTTGACCTTAGACGTGCGATGCGCAGGGCCTGCACCTTTCTTGAATGCCATGTCGATCCAAGACTTCCAGCTGTCATCCACCTTCTTGTTATGCTCCCGGTGGACTTCATCAGCACGCTCGACTATGCGGTATATTTGCTGCTCGAAGTCGTCTCTTCCTAGCAAGGCGATGCCATCTAGGAAGAAGCTCTGAGTCTCCTCGTCCAGGTGACTCATCATGTGGTTCTGCTGCCCCACTATCTTGAGCAAAAAGCGATCTGTGTCCACTAGCGAACGAGCCAATCTGTCAATGGGATTCTCTCTCGCTGATGCTCGCTGCTTCCTGGACTGCGTTATGCCAGGATTCCCTGGATCCTCACGTGGCCTCGAGGCTGACGCAGTCGTCGCGGTCGCCGAAGTAGTACCCGTAGGCCCTCTACCAGGGGCAGAGACATCACTGGTCGTAGTTGCAGTACACGGCGCCATCGGCCCTCCAGCGATACCACCGCACGGGGTCACTGAGCTGAGAGCCGCGGGCATGCGCGGATCAGCAGAGGACACGCGCCGCGGGGCAGTCTCGTCCTTCATAGGGCGTAGGCTGCATGGCCCACTCGTAGGTGCCCTCTGTGATCTCGATCTGCTGGTGACCGTCATCCAGTTGTCGTCTGCCTCTGGTTCCTCTCTCATAGGAGCTGCAGCTGCAGGTGCCAAGGATGGCTGTCTGCTAGTCCAGGGCGAGCTGTAATCAGGAAGGTGAAATTCGCCCGCACGCCTATCATCACGTACAGCTTCCTGCACCAATTTGATCCAGAAGGCTCGCACTCTCATGAGATGTTTCGCCCATCTGGCCGCAGCCTGCCAAGCTAAGGCGTTCGGCCCGAGGCCTCCCGCCTCCCGCTCGGGGGCCCAGTGTGCTTCGACAAACTTGGTGTCCCTCGGGCCCGCTCTGCCCCTGTACGGAGCAGCCTCATCGTCAACTACGTCGTATCTGTTGAGTATCTCAAATTCCACTCCAGTAATAACTGCATCCCAAGCCATCTTGAGCGCGTCGTCGTAATGAGCGCGTAGAATGGCGCCCATCACATGATCCCAATTCATAGGATATCGCGAACAACCTTGCTTGGGTAGCTTTGGTAGCTGCTTGGGCTCAGCAGGGACCCTTAGCCAGATCTTCTTGGGCTCAGCACGAATCGAAAGAACAACAGGTGGTAGCCCTGCAGCCGTCAACACATCTGGTGGCTCAATGATTGCGGCCAACTTGGAGCGAACCATAAAATAATCATAAATCTTGCCCTCAACCGAGTTGGTGGTGCGACATGTGACTTGCGAAGGTACCACCATCAACGCATTCGTCTGCGCCACCCACTCCTGTGCTCCAATCAAATTCGCACTCATATTAAAGTCACCTCCAATGACAGAAGGCCGATTTGCTGCATTGAGGCGGCCCACGTATTGCGCCACCTTGTGTAGAATCATAAGGTTGTAGTCATTCAGGTCTACGGAGTCCTGCAAGTAGAGGGATATGACAACCAACCCGCTCTTGAGGCCCCAGTTGACCTGCGCTGCCACAGCCCGAGAGGGAACAATCTCAGGGTCCTTGAGCAGTGGTGGCGCCGTAATCGTGATGAAACTCGGCGTGATCACTGCAACCCCCGCTGAGAGCCCATCAGCTGCCGTGCGCTTGGCCGCCGAGAAGATGCAGTGGTAGCCCATGCACTTCAGCTTGTACTGCAGGCTGGGCAACATTGGTCCATCTGACTTATGCTCTTGAACCAATATCACCGCATCTGTGGCCTGCTCCACATATCGTAGCAAAGGGCCCGCTGCATCAGTATTGACAGTAACAATCTGCCCCTTGATCTTAGAATCGGAACACGTCATCTTAACCAGTAAAGTGAACATCATCATGGCGTGGACTAGCCTCCTTGGCCTAGTAGGCCTGGAAGCCTGGCCCGTTCCTCTGCTTGGCATGCTGCTCCAGCTTGTAGAGTCGATCGGCCGCATCACGCATCTCCTCCAAGGACGTGGGCACCTCCTGACCCGCCTCCGCCAGGTAAGGCCGCAATACATCTTCTGTTGCTTCCTTGATAGGTACCAGAGGAGCTTCATCATCAGCAATTGACTCATTGTCCAGCAGCTCAGGGCCTGCATGGTGTCGAGTCGCGCCCACTGGTTGCAACCGAGCATTCGTGATAATCTGAGGCAGTGCTTGAGCCACTCCGTGCGCGATGGCGTCAGTCCTGTCTCCAGCTCCAAGGGCGCGCAACACCTCACCCAACTTGGTTGTGTCAAGGCCCAGAGCATGAACTGTCTGCCCAGCCTCCCCGTCGTCATTAGGCACAGGTGGGACATAGCCCTGGCGCGCCAAATCAGCGTGCTGGGTCTGGAGCTCAAGCAGTTTGGCCTTCTTGTCCAGCACCTTCTGCTCAGCCTGCACCAACACATCCTGGAGCTCCTTGATGACGGCCTTTTGGTCGTCAACATCCTTCTCCGCCTTTGCAATCTGC
>CAUYUJ010015375.1:158950-191450 GCA_963575745.1 Prorocentrum cordatum | reverse complement strand
CCGCGCCGCGCCGCGCAGAGGTCGAGGACCCAGCAGCGTGTGCCGTGCCGTGCCGTGCCCGCGTGCCGAACCCCAAGGGGAGGCTGCAGAAGGCGAGCGCGCGCCGTGCCTTTGCCGTGCCCGGGCTCTGGAAGGTGAGCACCGTGCCGTGCCGCGCCGTGCTCAGTAGGAGGTCAGGAAAGTCCACCCCAAAAAAAGAACCACCCCGACGAGCGAGGCCGTCTGGCAAACGCACCCAGGGGAGAAGTCGAGCAGGGCAGGGATGCCTAGTAAACGCCAAGGGCCGTTCAGTAAACGCCAAGTCTCGGGGTCTGGGTGGTTTTTCCTCCCTTTGATAGGCGTGTTTTCCACCACCACCACCACCATATGTTGGAGGGGGAGGGGGTCCTCCTCCTCCTCCTCCTCCTCCTCCTCCTCCTCCTCCTCCTCCTCCTCCTCCTCCTCGTCCTCCATCTCCTTACCCCTCCAACTGATGGTGGTGGTGGTGGACACCAGCCCCATCATCCCTTGATTCGTTTCTGGAATGTGAACAGCGTGCTGTGAGGTGCCGTGCCGTCGTGCCGTGCCGTGCCCGAAGTCCAAGCAAAACAGTGGCGCGTCGTGCCGTGCCAGCGCGCCGCCCCCAGCGCCGTGCCGTGTTCGGAGATCGCTTGCGGCACAGACCACCCGCGCCAAGCACGCGTCCTCTCAAGTTGTCTCACCACGTGCACCCTCTCAAGGGCCTCCTCCTCCTCCTCCTCCTCCTCCTCCTCCTCCTCCTCCTCCTCCCCCGCCTCCTCCCCGCCGCGACGAACCAGGAGGGTTGCCGCTTATGGCCTCTCTGCGCAGGGTGCTTAGGCCAATGCGCTCGGCGCTAGGGCGAGGGCCGCATGGTGAGGACGTCTCAGGCGAAGCGCAGGGACCGCCCTATAGACACGTCTGGCGGTGCGTCGGGGAGTAGGTATTCAGCAGGAGGATGGAGGAAGAGGAGGGAGGGGGGAAGAGTCAGAGCAGGGAGGAGAAAGAGGTGGTGCGAAGGAGGAAGAGGAGGAGGACGAGGAGCAGGAGTTGGGAGGGCGGAAGGGAGGGGAGAGGAGAGGAACAAGAAGGTTGAGGAGGAGGAGGAGGAGGAGGAGGAAGAAGAGGAGGATCAAATCCGACGACCCTGTCGGTGGCGTGTGCGAGTCGCTGATTCGTTTGACTCGTCGTCGTCGTCGTCGTTGTCGACGTCGTCGTCGTCGCTCCCCCCTTTCCCTGGGCCCTCATCCTCAAGCGCACCAGCCAAAGCGAAATTGAGCAACGTCGCAGTTGAATTGAAAGGAAGTCCCTTCCCTTTTATCCCTTCCCCGATGGAGTGGGGGTCCTAGAGGGTGGGTTGAGGGGAGGGGGGGGAGGGGGGGGAGGGGGGGTCCCAAGTCAGAATGCCATGCCCGCGGGGGTCCAGGGGCAGACACAAGACGGGCCAAGAGTGCCCCAAGAGGAACCCATTGACGGTCGAAGAGGGCCCCGAATCGCCGAACGTACGGTCCAAGACGCCCAAGATAGCCTCCAGACGGCCCAAGAGGCCTCCAAGACGGCCCAAGAGGCCTCCAAGACGCCCCAAGAGGCTTCCAAGAGCACTCCCAAGAGGGCCCCCAAAGGCAAACTTAATTGTTTTACGTTGAATTGACAGATTTTGAGGTTCTCGCCGTTTCGGCTTCCCGACACCCCAAGACGGCCCAAGAGGCCTTCAAGTTCGCCCCAAGATAGCCCAAGAGGCCTCCAAGAAGGCCCCAACATGACCTAAGAGGACCCTGAAACGGCCCAAGAGGTCTCCAAGACAGCCCAAGAGGCCCCCAAGACGGCTGCAAGAGGATGCCCAGACGGGAGACCCGAAAGTACATTTCGAGCCCTCGGCCCCAAAAGGCTCCCAGGAGGCCCCAAGAGGCCCCCAAGAGACCTCCAGGAAGCCCCAAGAGGCCCCCAAGAGGCTCCCGAGAGGCCCCTGAATGGCTCTCAAGAAGCCTCAACTTGCCCCGCAGAGGCCCCCGAGAGCGCTCCGAAGAGACCCAGAGAAGCATCCCTGAGGGCTCTGACGCACGCCAGCGTCGTCATCGTCGCCGCCGCCGTCGTCGTTGTCTCCCTTCAGGGTTGGCGGCACGGGCCGTAAGGCCTTCGCAACATTGCTTACATGTTTCATGCCGTTGCTCCCCTCGCGCGCCTCCAGAGGCCCCTGCGGAGGCCTCGCGCTGATCTCCAGGGACCCCTGGAGACCTCCAGAGACCTCCTCGGTTGAGGATCGAGGATCGAGGGGAAAATGCCGAATCGCACCTCGGGGGCGGCCAAGAGGGGGGTGTCCAAGAGAGGGGGGTGCAAATCATGACCGGCGGCATGTGCGCGGCCCGGGGGGTGGGGGCCGGGGACGTAATGAAATAAGAAGAGGCGCCGTGAAATCTGAGGAAATATCATGCCCCCCCCCCCCCATGATAGCCACCCCCCCCTTAGTCATCACCCTCCCCTTTGCCGCCCCCGAGCCATCTCCTTGGCTCTCGCCGCCCCGGGGAAGGTCGCATCGGCCATCGGCGTTGCAGCCGAAGGCCACGGCCGTGCCGTCGCTCCTGGGAGAGACCACAAAAAAGACGCCGACGCCACAGCTCCGGGGGAGCCTCCGCGCGTCGCGGGGGGGAGGAGGCGCCACGGGATTTCGTGGACTGCTTGCGGCTACGGGGGGCAACGATAGGGGGGGACTGGCGTAGGGGGGTATGCATCGACCCGGAATCGGCGAAACATCGCCGATAGATCGGCGATGGGCCTCTGATAGTGAGTCCGCACGTTCCTGGGCAGGTTGGGGCTATCGGGCCCCGAGCGGCGATCAATGGGCGACTGGGGGTCGATGCATCCCCCCTATTCCTATCCCCCCCTTTCGTTGCCCCTGAGGTTACTGGCGGCCCTTGCCTGGTCTTCGGACAGTCCATTGCTCGACCCGGAGATCCCCAGATGAGCATCATAGTTCTCTCGCGTCTCGCTGGGGAACTCTGTCTGCGAGCATCTGGGTGCGGACGAGACTCAGAGTGGACGACGGGCGCGACAACGACGACGGCGACAGCGACGACTTCAGTGACGTTCTCCACCTCTGGGCATCTTTCAGGAGAGATCATGAAAGCACATGTGGAAAAGCGAGGGAGCGTGGGACCACCAAGAGAGACACGACTGAGTGAATATGAGCGTCAGTGATGTGAATGTGCGTGAGTCTGAGAGTGAGTGAAACAGGGTTTGGTAGAGTGTGAGTGCGAGTGAGTCTAGGTATGAGAAGGTCTGAGTACGAGTGGGTCGTAGGTCTGAACACCCGTAAGCCTGAGTATGAATGAATCTGGGGAAGAATGAGTCTGAGTGCTGGGAATTCTGAGTGTGGTGGATACGAACATGAATTGTTCAGTACGGGTCTGAGTATTGCTGGGCCTGGGTGCAAGTGAATCTGACTACGCGTGAATCCGAGGACGGGTGAGTCTGAGTGCGGGTGGGTCTGAGCGTGAGTAAGTCTGAGTGCGCGTGGGTCCAACTATGAAAATGATGAGTACGAGTCTGAATACGAGTGCGTCTGAGTACGAGTGTGCCTGAATACGGCTGGGTTTGAGCACAATGAGTCTGAGGGCGGTTGAGTCTAAGCGTGAGTAAGTCCGAGTGCGGAGTAGTTACCTGTGTGAACGAATTTCAATGTGACTGAGGCTAACTAGAAAATGGTCCGGGTATGAGTGAATCTGAATGTGGTGAGTGACTCTGAGTGGGGGGGACATGCCGACGAGTAAGTCTGAATGGGAACGCGTCTAGGAGAGGAAGGAGAGGGGGAGGTGACTAAGTGAGGTCCGGAGGCATCTAGGCCACACAAGTCCAAGGACAAGCCTGGAGGGCCGAAGCAGGCAAACCGCCTGAGACATTCCCCCCAATCTGGGCTCGACCGAGCCCGTGCAATACCCACTGGCGGCTCCCCGCTGGAGTGCAGAAACCAACGGCTCCCCTGCGACATCCTCGTTTCCGGTGCGCGAGCGAAGATCTGAGTGTGAGTGAATCTGAGTGTGAGAAAGTGTGAGTGAGTCCGAATGTGTCTGCGTCGGAAAACGAGTGAATCTGAGTGTGAGCGAATCTGTGTGTGAGTGGGACAGTATATGAGTGAGTCTGAATGTGAGTGAGATGAATGTGATTGGGTCTTAGTCTGAGTGAGTCTGAGGATGAGTGAGTCTGAATGCGAGAGGGGTCTACATGCGACGGAGGCGAGGAGGAGGGAGGTGAGGGAGGGTGGGTGAGGAGTCGGCGCGGTCTGAAGAACTGCTCAACGCGAAGACTCCCATCTGTGAATCGTACAAGCCCTTCACGTTTCGCTGGGGAACTCTGTCTGTGAGCATCTGGCTGTGGGCGCGACTCAGCGTGGACGACGGGCGCGACAACGACGACGGCGACAGCGACGACTTCAGTGACTTTCTCCCCCTCTGGGCGTCTTTCAGGAGAGATCATGAAAGCACATGTGGAAAAGCGAGGGAGCATGGGACCACCAAGAGGGACACGACTGAGTGAATCTGAGCGTAAGTGATGTGAATGTGCGTGAATCTGAATGCAAGTAACACCCGGGTACCGTTGAGTGCGAGTGGGAGTGAATCTAGGTATGAGAGAGCCTGAGTGCGAGTAGTTCTGGGTATGCGTAAGTCTGGAAACGAGCGAGTCTGAGTAACAGTGAGCCCGAGTGTGGGTAAGTCTGAGTGTGAGTGGGTCTGGGAATGAGATGATGACTATGAGTCTGACTATGAGTGGGTCGGAATACAAGTGAGTCTGACGACGAGTGAATCTCAGGGTGGGTGAATCTGAGTGCGGGTGGGTTTGAGTGTGAGTGAGTCTGAGTGTGAACGAGTCCTAGTCTGAAAATGATGAGTAGGAGTATGGGTATGAGTGGGCCTGAGTACGAGTGGGCTTGAGCATACGAGAGTCTGAGGGTGGATGAATATGAGTGTGTGAATAAATATCAGTGTGAATGAATGTGAGTGCGAGTGAGCCTGTGTGGGCGAGCCTGAGAGTGAGCAAATAAAAGTATGAGCCAGCATGAGTATGCCTGAGTCTGAGTGTGACACTGAATGAAAAAGAGGTGCTGGTGAGTGCGTCTGAATGGGAATGCGTCTAGGAGAGGAAGAAGAGGGGAAGGTGAGTGAATGAGGAAGGTACGCAGGCGTCTAGGTAAGAGAAATCTGAAGACAAGTCTCGGGGGCCGAACCAAGCAAACCGCCTGAGGCATCCCCACAATCTGGGTGCGAACGGGCCCGTGCGATACCCCCCTGGCGGCTTGTGCTGAAACCAGCGCCTGGCCTGAGACATCCTCACCATCTGCTCTGAAAGCAGAGGATCAGGAGCACCCCAACAAGCACACCGCATGAGGCATCCCACAAGCTGAGAGCGAACAAGCCTGTGAAGTACACCCTCGCCGCTCCCCCGCGGAGTGCTGAAACCAGCGCCTGGCCTGTGACATCCTCACAGTCTGCTCTGCAAGCAAAGGATATTGGGCACGCAAACAAGCACACCACCTAAGACACCCTCACAATCTGGGCACTAACGGACCCATGCCATACCCCCGTGGCGCCCCCACTTGGGAGTGCTGAAGCCAGCGCCTCGCCGGAGGCATCCTCAAATTCTGTGCTCGAGCGATTCTGAGTATGAGTGGACTGGAGTGTGAAGAGAGTATCAATGTGAGTTGGTCTGCGTATGAGTGAGTCTGAGAGTGAGTGAGTCTGAGTGTGAGTGAGCCTGAGTGTGAATGATCCTGCGTGTGAATGAGGCTGGGTACGAAAGAGACAGAGTACGTGCGAGTCTGAATATGACGTGTCTGAGAATGAGTTAATCTGAGTGTGTGTGTGTGCGTGTATAAGTATGAGTATGAGTGAGTTTGAGGACGAGTGAATATGAGTGAGTGTGAGTATGAATGAGTCTGAATATGACGAGTCTAAGTCAGCCTGAGTGAGGCTGAAACAGGCTAAGCGAAAACGAGTGAGAAAGAGGAGCAGGAGTGGAGATGAAAAGAAGTGGAGGGAGACGGCGCGGTGCGAATAACAACAGGAGCCCCTTCTTACGATATGAGGAATAACAAGAACCGCTTCTTAGGGAATGGTGAACACAAACAGCTCGGGAGGAACAGACAGACCCTGGGAAAAGCGGTCGAGATCTTCGGGCGTCCGCGCTGTGAAGCAATCGCGACGCTGAAAGTCTGGGAACCCGGACCCCCTGCTAGGGCGCGCTTTGGCTGGCATTACCGAGCGGATCGAGCCGCCCCACGGGAAGCCCGAAGAGCCCCCTATTGGTAATCATCGGCATGTCGGCCTGTTTTCTGACATCTGATTGTTCGACTATGGGCGCACTGTTGACGTCCATGATTTTGGGTGACCCAAAGGGGGTCCAGCTGAAAGGGGTGGTGCAATAGACTTGGGGCAATTGTATTGCACATGTATTGCGCCGGGGGCTTGTATCGCATTGTATTTCAAGTAATGCATTGCACGCGAAAATCCAACAATACATTTGCGCCCCGGAATGTATTGCACGCCCAACATGTATTGTAACCCCACAAATCTATTACACCAAATCCATTGCACCACCCCCTTGTCGCTGGACCCCCCTTTGGGTCAACCCGAATCATGTGGTTCTTCGGCTATGAGCACGCTGCTGAAAAGGCAATCGTCCAGCACTCCTCGGGGGCGGGCAAGTGGGGGTGTCCAAGAGGGGGGGGGTGCAAATCATGGCCGGCGGCACGTGCGCGGCCCAAGTGGGGGCCAGGGACGTAACGAAATAAGAAGAGGCGCCATGAAATCTGAGGAAAAATCATGGCCCGCGCCATGAAATCCCCCCTAGTCATCACCCCCCTCTTTGCCGCCCCCGATTTGGATCAACCCGAATCATGTGGTTCTTCGGCTATGGGCACGCTGCTGAAAAGGCAACCGTCCAGCACTCCTACCGGAGAGGCCGCCGGGAGAACGCCGCCGCAGACCGCCCGAGGCCGCCGGAGACACCGCCGGAAACACCGCAGGCCGGCTCGCCTTGCTCCCGACTGCCTGCCACAGACGAGCGCGCTCCGACTCGCAAAGAGGACCCGCGGCCCGAGATCGAGGACCCGAGGGCTCGAGGCGGCTCGAGGAGGCTCGAGGAGGCTCGAGGAGGCTCGAGGCTCGAGGCGGCTCGAGGAGGCTCGAGGAGGCTCGAGGCGGCTCGAGGAGGCTCGAGGCTCGAGGACCCGCGGCCCGAGATCGAAGGAGGCCCGAGGGCCGACGATCCAGGGGCAGACCCTCGACCAGACCCGCCCCGAGCGTGCCGGTCAGGAGCGCGCTCCGGACTGCCTGCCATAGACGAGCGCGTTCCGCTGCTCGCAAGGTAACTGACTACCTACCAGACCACCCCAACCCAACCCGAAGACCCGAACTTGACCCGAATTTCGGGTTGGGGGGGGTACGGGTTCCATGTGTTTTTTCACCGTTCCCCGACCCCCCCCCACTGGAAATGGAGGGCAAATTGAGGTCTTCGGGTTGGGTTGGGGTGGTCTGGTAGGTGGTGAGTAACTACACGTCGGTCGGAAGAAGTAGGTAGAAGCATGAAGTAGGAAGGCGGATATAGTGGATTGGGTCCAGGCCCCCCAGGGAATGACAGAACACAGCAAAAGCGTGCCGATTCTTGAAGTAGGAAGGCGCTTGACGTAGATCGGGATCTGGGAATGCAGAAATACCTACTTTCAGCGACCGGCGTGTACTCGCAAATGGCCTGGATCCACCCCGGGGAATCTACGAGAAGTCTCATCGAAGCGAACATATGTGTGCTTTCTTCCGTACGTTTGCGAGTAGGCACTCTGCGGGGGCCCGGCGCCGAGCCCCCGTGACGGCGCTCGGGATCCTGAGCAGGACCGCCGAGACAGCGGCGGCTCTTCCGCCCAGTTCACCTCCGCACAAAATCGATCCCTGGACCCCTCCCGTGGCCCGTCCTGACACATCCTTGTGAGAGTTTGTTTTTTTTACTCGGCGTTTCGACATTGGGCGGAGGGGGGGGGCAGGCGGGGGGTTCTGGCTCCGGACCTCTGCTCAGTGCGACTGTTTGCAGCAGTGCGTCCATTAGGGGGGGAGACCCCACCTGCTCGGAACAGGCGCCCCAAAACAGCCGAGATCCACTCCATGGGGCGGGGGGGCAAGGGGGGTGCGAAGGCCCACGCCGATCAGCAAAATAGTGAACCTCCCGCGGCCCAACCTGACGCATCCTTCGAGGCGGAGCTGACCGTGCCTCCAGAGGGCCCAGAAAAGCTGAGAAAGCGCCAGGGAGGGCCGCCGTTGTGTCTCGACTGGTGCCGTTTTTTTTTTTTCTGGCAGTGCTGGCTTCCCAGGAGGTCTGGGCCTTTTTTCCCCAAGGCAGCTCCTCGTTCCGAGTCGTGGTGTTCCACGGCCTCGGCGCCGGGCCCCCGGTGGCAGGAACAACTGCGCAGAAGTCTTATGGCATGAGCGCATGCTTCGACAGAGTCAGGAGGCCCAGAGAAGACGAATGTACGCCAGGGGGCACCGCCGCTGTCGCGACCTGCCCTCCTCTGGCCATCCCTCCTGCCTCCTCCACCCTTCCCCCTCTTTCATTCATGTTCTTCATAATATTTCCCCTCCTCCTCCTCCTCCTCCTCCTCCTCCTCCTCCTCCTCCTCCTCCTCCTCCTCCTCCTCCTCCCCCTCTTCCTTTTATCCCTCTCTGCGGGCAACAGACCGCATCCCTCTCTGCGGGCAAGAGAGCGCGAGGGAGAGGAGGAGGAGGAGGAGGAGGAGGAGGAAGAGAAGGAGGAGGAGGAGGAGGAGGAGGAGGAGGAGGAGGAGGAGCACCCTGGGGGCGACGCGGGTCTCCGACGCGCCCGACCCGGCCGAAGAAGATCACCGGCAGGACGCAGGAGAGGGAGGAGGAGGAGGAGGAGGAGGAGGAGGAGGAGGAAGAGCAGGAGGGAGAGGAGGTGGCGGAGCAGGAGGAGGAGGAGGTGGCGAAGGAGGAGGAGGAGGAGGAGGAAGAGCAGGAGGAGGAGGAGGACGAGGAGGACGAGGACGAGGACGGGGAGAGCCGCCGTTGTCTCGACCAGGCCTCTTCCGCTTTTCGGCATCCGACGTCCTGAGCAGGACCGTGTGGCGGTGGACGTCGGGCACCCCGGCGGCGAACATCGGCCGCGAGAGGCCTCCCGGGGACAGCCCACCGCTCGGGCCCGGGACCCGGCAGGGGGGGCCTGGGCTCGAGCCCCGCGATGGGCTCCTCCTCCTCTTCCTCCTCATCCTCCTCCTCCTCATCATCATCATCATCATCATCATCAGCAGCATCACAATAATAAACCTAGTAATGAGATTAATGATAATGATAATAATAACAATAATAATAATGATACAACTATTATTAATAATAACAAGAAGAATAATAATAATAAGAATAATCAGAATAAGAAGAATAATAATAAGAATGATAATAATCATCATCATCATCATCATCAGCAGCAGCAGCATCAGCATCAGCATCACCATCATGTATCATGCATCATGATCATCACGATCATCAACATCATCATCATCATCATCATCATCATCATCATCATAATCATCAGCATCCTCAGCATGGCCGTCATCATCGTCATCATCATCATGATCATGATCAGCATCATCATCATCATCATCATCATCATCATCATCATCGGTATCATCCTCAGCATCAGCATCAGCATCAGCATCAGCATCATCATCATCATCATCGTCATCGGCATCGTCATCATCATCATCATCATCATCATAATCATCATCATCATCATCATCATCATCCTCAGCATCATCAGAAGCAGCAGCATCATCGTCCTCAACAAAATCATCATCCTGTTCATCATCCTCATCATCATCAGCATCAACAGCATCATCAGCATAAGTATCGGCATCATCATCATCAGCAGCATCATCAGCATCATCATCACCACCAGCATAATCACCATCCTCATCCTCATCAGCATTATCATCATCAACAGCATCAGCATCAGCATCAGCATCCCCATCACACCCATCATCATCAGCATCAACATGAACAGCAGCATTATCATCAGTATCAGCATCATAATCAGCAGCATCAGCATCAGCTGTCACCATCATCACCATCATCAACATCATAACCAGCATCAGCATCAGCATCAGCGTCATCCTCATCCTCATCCTCATCATCATCAGCATCATCAGCATCGTCAGCATCATCATCATCACCATCACCATCACCATCACCACCACCATCATCATCATCATCATCATCACCATCATCATCATCATCATCATCATCATCATCATCATCATCGCCATCAATGTCATCATCAGCATCATGTTCATCATCAACCCCAACCCCCTTCCCCCTCGTTTCAGGAGGAGGAGGAGGAGGGGAGGAGGAGGAGGAGGAGGAGGAGAAGGAGGAGGAGGAGGGGGAGAAGGAGGAGGAGGAGGAGGAGGAGGAAGTATGGCGCGCCCTTGGCAGATCAGCAATGCCAAAGTGGTCGCTGAAAAAGGTCACGGTCCATGTCAAGTGTGAGCTGTCAGGCATGGCCCTCCGTCACCAGAGAGGAAACAACAAGGCCGACGATCTGGCCCGAGATGGTGCGAAGTGCCACAATCCTGAGGTCTTCCAGGTTCTCTTCACGCATGAGGCGTGCTGAGCAGGTTGGCGTGAAGTTCCTGAGGGCATGTGTAAGATACTAAGGCTTCTCCCAAAGGCTAAACAACTGTTCGGAGAGGCGGTCCGCAATCCGTCTGCCCCCAGGTTGAGGCTTGTTCCCAGGGGCCATCCCCACCGTGTGCTCTGGACTGGGGCATCTTGGAAGTGCGTCTTGTGTGTCCGCGCTTTCCGTAATCAAAAACCCTGAGGTGTGCGACCCTGACTAAAAGTCTCAGGGAGGTGGTCGAATTGAAGGTTCCCCCCCCGCACTGGCTGTATGTCTGCAGAGAATTAAGTGCGGTGCCTGCACTTCGGGCCTTACCCGAACAATCGGCAAGGCCTGCACGGTCGTTTATAATCAGTAGAGACCGCAGATCCTGAAAGGCAGGTGCCCGTGGCCTAGGGGCCTCCACCTGTCCAAGCCGTGGCCCCTGGACCGCCCTGAAGAGGATCCAGGCGGCGAGCGGTGGGGCCGCTGGTGCTATCTTCAATTCTTGCTTCGAGGCCGGCAGCTTCCCCGCCGACCCCCTCTCGCTTGGAAGGCGGGCTCCGGCCCTTGTGGCTCCGTCGTCCAGGTGCTGAGAGGTGGGCTTCGGCTGCCGCGGGCCTCCCGCAAGCCCTCCGGTCATGGACTGGAGGGCTGAAGAGAGGAGCCACTGGGAAAAAAAAGATGAAGATGAGGAGGGGGAGGACAGGACAGGACGTCCGCATGAGGGGGTTCACGTCAATGCGCCCGCCAAGATGCAGTGTAGAGCGTATGCGTAACTCCCTTGCGTGATTGTCATGCAGCAAGGACTCAACAGACCTTAGACATCTTACCGAGAGAACTGCCAAGGCCTGCTGAAGAGGAGCAGGAGGAGGAGGAGGAGGAGGAGGAGGAGGACGAGCCCCGCGTGGGACTCCTCCCTCCTCCCAGGAGGTAGCTCGCAGAGCGCGGCGCCGAGCAGCAGCTCTGAGAGTGGGATCTGGCGAACCCTTCGCTGACGGTGGGAGGGGGGAAAGAGGAAACGGAGGAGGAACAACAGGATTGAAGGGGCCCTGGGACACACAAATAAATAGACACGAATAACAGAATTTCCGATATTTTCACATATTTTCTAGGTTTATGTCTTCCCCCCATATTTCCCCATCTTTTCTGGGGACTCGACGATTGATTGTGTCTGTGTGTTTTTTCCCTCCTGAAGGATCAGCGCAGCACGCATCGCTGACGCCTGCTGCGAGGGAGCCACCATGCTGCCACGACGAACGCCAAGCGAGAAACGAGGGTGCTCTTCCTGTCACAGCGAGCATCGGCCACGAATAGGTCGCCTGACCTGGATCTAAGGAACAACCCGAAAACCAGAGCCCCTGGCGGCGCCTGCGGCGCCGGTCACCACCATTTCCTCTTCCTCATCCTCCTCCTCCTCCTTTTCCACTTCCTCCACCTCCTCCACCACTCCGTCGTCCTCCTCTTATAATTCTCCTCCACCTCCTCCGCCAATCCTCCTCATTCCTCCTGCCACAGCTCGGGCCACAGCGTGGGTCTCCAGCGGCCGTTCGGGGCGATCCGGGGACCCCCGGAAACGCCCTCGCCGACGGCTGCGGGAGAGCGCCCCGACGCCGGGGAAGCCGACGGGAGCCGACGAACGCGCGACAGCGGCCTCCGACTCGACAGTTGGCGTCCGCCGCTCCCTCGCGCCCCCCCCCCCGGCACAGGAAGCGCTCTTGTGCGGCAGGAGGAGGAGGAGGAGGAGGAGGAGGAGGAGGACGAGGAGGAGGAGGAGGAGGGGGAGGAGCAGGAGGAGGAGGAGGACGAGGAGGAGGAGGAGGGAGAAGAGGGGTGCACACGCGGCGGCCCGCCCCCCGCGCGCGTTGGCCCCAGCGCCCCTGGGGGCCCAGGCGCGCCCCGACGCCCGCTCGTAGATCGCGGCCATGGTGAACGTCTTCCCGCTGCCGGTCTGCCCGTACCTGCGCGCGCCGGGAGGTGGCATTCCGTCGTGGCCTGCCGTCGTCGCCCTTCGTCGTCGCCGGTCGCCTCTCCTCCTCTTCCTGACTGCCTACCAGACCACCCCGAGCCAACCCGAAGACCCGAATTTCGGGCGGGGGGGGTAAGGGTTCCACATGTGTTTTTTCAACGTTTCCCGACCCCCCACACTGGAAATCGAGGGTGAATCTGAGCCTTCGGGTTGGGTTGGGGTGGTTTGGTGGGTGGTGACCTCCTCCTGCGCCACCCCCCTCCGCCCTCCCTCCATCCCCCAAGCTCCTCCTGCGCGCAAGGGGGCTTCTGGATTGCGGAGCTGCGGAAGCCGACGGCCTCAACAGCGCTGCAGGGGGGCGGAGGGCGCAGGGAGGAAGGGGGGGGAACGAGAGGGCGGAGTTGGAGGAAGGAGGGAGGGAGGAGGGCGGGGGAGGCAGGAAGAAACAGGAAGGAGTGAGGAGCAAGGATCCAGTCAGAAGGGAGGAGGAAGTACAAGGGAGAAGGGACGAGAGAAAAGCGATCAGGTAGGGGGGAGTGAGGAGGGAAGGTGGAAGGAGGGAGGAGGGAGGGGAGACGAACGAGAATGGAAGTTCGAGGATGGATCAGACATGGGAGAACAGGGAGATATGCGAGAGAGGGGTGAGCATCTGTGATGCAGGGTCGATCATAGCCAGAGCAGAGAGAGAGAGAGGGGAGACAAACAAACAAAAGCAGAGAGACAGGGACGGGGAGTGGCAAGTTAGGTCCGCCCGGGCTCTACCTCACATCCAACACCCCCCGCCCATCCCTTACACTTGCGCCGAATTCGTTTCGATCCGCCGACTAGGGTGTCATGGAGGACCTTGACCCAAACAAGACCTATCGTATGAGGCACAATCAGAAAAGGGCGCTGTGCACATTGGAGAGGAAGAGGTGGTAGATGAGCAGGAGGGTGCAGCACCAGCAAGAGCAGGAGGAGTAGCAGCAGGAGGAGAAGGAGGAGGAACAACAGGAGAACAACGGGAACGCGGAGGAGGGGAAAGGAGGGGTGGCAAATGAAGGCATCGGATCCAGACATGTTGCCCGCGATGTGGCGAGGACCGCGTGCCCCACCCGACCCCCCAGACGGTGAGGAGGGCCACAAGACTGCCCAAGAGGGCATCAAGACGGCCAGGGAGGGCCCCAAAGACGGCCCAAGAGGGAGCCCGAAGGCTGCCCCACCAGGAGCGCTCCCCAGCCCCAAGACGGACTTGATAAGCCCCACGAGAGCTCCTCAAGAAGTGGAGACGAGAGGTGCGCATCTGATGGCCTCGCGGGCGGTGCCCGAAAGGTCGGCACGTGGCGCCCTTCGCCAGCACGGTGGCGAACTTGCCACGGGCACCTGTACTATGCTATGTGGCCGCACCGCACTCTGCCTACTCGCAATTTCGTCTCCGAGTGTGTCAAGCATGTTTGGTCTGTATCTGCTGGAGGTCGGGGCAGGTTGGACGCCGGAGTTATCTGGGATAACTGCGGTCTGGGGCAACTATGGTCTGAGCCCCCGAGGCGCGAACCTGTAGCTACCCTTGACCGCCCCCAGCCCTGATGACTCGGGAGGGTTGGACACGCCCGAATTCTCCGGGACAGCTGCGGCCTAGGGTATCACCTCCGGGTTGGGCCCCCGAGGCGCGATTCCTGCCCTGACTACCCCTGCAGCCCTGATGATTCGGGCTCGCCGCCAAAGGGTGGCTGCGTCGCGCACACAACCAGAGACGGCGAGGCCGAGGGGTTCGCGGTGGAGATGCGAGGAGAACAGTTGTCGTGTTGGGAGGAAGGGGTTGGGAGGATGAAGGATGTGAGCAATGGCAGTCGGATGCAATGCACGATACCTTCGACCGCCTACAGATCATGATATATTCTCACTTCTCCCAACCTCATCCTCCCAACCCGACAACTGTCTTCCTGAAGATGTCTGCGCACGGCTGCGCCGTGCACGCCCTGGGCGCCAACGCGACCAGCGCAGCGGCGAGGGGGCCCTGCGCCGGCGCTGCCTGCCGCGCGGGGGAGCCCGGAGACCGCGGCGCAGGCTGCCGGCTGCGCGCACTGCAGGGGGCGGCAGTGGGCACCTCGTCGAGCACCCTGGGTCGTCACTGCAGGTGGCGGGGAGCAGCGCTCCTGCTCATCCCCGTCCGGCGGGGGGGCACCTGTCGCGTGCCCCCCTGAAGGTGTCCCCAGGGCGCCTCTGCGGCTTCCCCCTCGGTGCCCAGTTGCGACCGCCGCGGACGTCGAGGTCCTCACCCAGGAGGCGCTGCGGTGGGCGGGGCTCTCCTCGCTCTGCGGCGCGCCAGCCGCCGTCCCGAGGTGCCGGCCTGCCCAGCGGCGCCGCCCTGCCCCGAGCTGCCGGAGCTCCTGGCGTGCCCAGCCTGCCCCAGGGCACCGCCCAAACTGGGCGGAAATGATCAAGGGCGAAGCTGGGCGTCGGATGCGGATGTCCTCCTACAG
The DNA here is from genome assembly GCA_963575745.1 of Prorocentrum cordatum. Taxonomy (NCBI): domain Eukaryota; class Dinophyceae; order Prorocentrales; family Prorocentraceae; genus Prorocentrum; species Prorocentrum cordatum. Next base: position 176,375 of record CAUYUJ010015375.1, on the reverse strand, counting down.
GCGGATCCTAGAAGAAAAATCAAAAACAATCAAAAAATCAAGGAGAGTCAGACGAGCACGGAAAATCGTCCCCAGAATATCTGTTTACTTTTCTTGTACATTCCTCCTCTATAGGGACATGCCCGACTTCACCCTGGTGCCCGGAACGATGCCTTATGGCGTCCCGATGGCGCGCCCGTTGATTTCCGACGGTGGCTCGACTGGTGTGCGACTTGCAAGATGCATGTTCCGACGGTGCGTCGACCTGCTTTCGATGGTAAGTCTCCCGGACGGTGTCGAAATCGATGTTCGATGGTGCCCCAATGGCGTCCCGATGGTACTGCGAATCGCACGTGGTGGTGCGCCTCTGTGTTTCCCCCGACGGTGTTCCAAAGATGCCCTGATGGTTGTCCAAACGGCAATCCACAATTGCCACTTCGGTGGTATCTGGATGGCGTCCCGATTGCTTTCCGAAGGTGTCTGGGTGGTGTCCAGATGGGGCTGCGTCCCGATGACTGTCGAGAATGACGTGACAATGATATTTCGATAGATCTCCGATTGATGTGAGAAGGGGGTCCATGCTTGGAAGTGGATCCATTTGTGAATCAACAAAAGGATCCATTGTGGATACACTTATAAAGTCATGAAACGTGGCGAAATTGAGTCACCAGAGGAATGCGAACGATCCAGAGGACCCGTAGTGGATCCACTTATGAATGTAGAGCCTGGTGCGTAGACCTCGTAGTGGATCCACTTCTGCGGGCACTAATGGGAACACTCTGGATCCATTCGTGGATCGTCAGCCGGAAACCCTTGGAACTTATGTACAGTTGAGTGGCTCGGTGAACGCGTGCGCTAAGTACCCCAGGAGGCGTACTGGCAGTCCGCGCGGGCGTGTCGGGATGCGCGAGCCAGCGTGGGGCATATAAAAGGTGACCGTTCGCGGAAGAGGAGGAGAAGGACAAGGAGAGGAACACAGTCGAGAGACAAAGCGCGCCATCATTGAGGGAAGAGAACTAAGTCAGGCAGGGGATGATTATGATAATGGGCACGCCCTCGCAGACAAGTGTCGGGTAAAGGGTTGAGCAGGGATCGACCGTCCCGGCATTCCTATAATCCTACCACGAAATGTTCTTAGAGCCCAAAATGCTCTAAGAACATCAACGATGTCCTTAGAACAGAAGCCCGATGTGTTAAAACAAGACAAATCCCAGCCAGAAATGTTCTGAGAACAGTTCGAGGAAACCACAACAGGTCCTTAGAGCATTGTTTGGCAGGGCCATGGGCACGCCGGGGCGCTTCGCCACTGCTTGCAAGGGAGCGGGACGAAGAAGGCAGCGGGGGCGGCAGCCGGAGGGCCAATGAGATGCCGTTTGCGATGGCGGGTCGCCCACTCGGCACGCAAAGTGCCGCTCCGAGGCCGAGGCCGTCGAGGAGTCCGCTCCGCGGGCCTCGCTCGGGCTGACGGGCCCAAGTCCAGCTCGGCGAGGGCCGAGACGAGCCCCAGAAGTCCCGTTGTTCGAGCTGCGAGCGCGCGGCCTGCGATCGCGGGGCACGTCCGCGCCCTCTGGCCAGGCTGGGCTTCAGCAGAATGAATTCGACCACGCGGGAGAGTGCAATAGACAGCCCGAACACGTTGGAGCGTGTTGGAGCACAGCACAGCATCCACGTGCATGTGGGCCTGCGGCGGTGGAGCACTGTTTTTTTTTGGGGGGGGGGCATGCGGAAGTGATGCACACACCACCTCCACCACCCAACCCCGACCTCACTAGCGGCTGGAAGCTGAACCTCGTCAACTAGGTACAGTGAGCGGCTTGAATAAGGAACGCTTCCTGTTCAAAAGGGGCTCGGTCCTTCCTCATGCTTGCATGCGTCATTTATCGTTCCTAGTGCGTTATGTACATTATATCGTTCCTTATGCGTGATTCCCTGGTGCAAAGGGTGCTGAGTTCCTTAAGGTCAGGCCGATGACTGCAGTTCCCCGCGTGTCACATGGGTTCCTGTTTAGCAGGGACCGACCGTCCCGGCATTCCTCTAGGCCTACCACGAAGTGCTCTTAGAACCCAGAAATATTCTAATAACCAAAACAATATTCTTAGAACATAAGCCCGATGTGCTAAAACAAGACAGTCCCAGCCAGAAATGCTCTGAGAGCATTTCGTGGAAGCCACAAAAGGTTACTAGAACATTGTTTGGTAGGCCTATCGGCAATCTGGGACGCTTCGCCACTGCTTGATCCTGGCATTCTCCCACCCGTGTCGCACCCGCGTCTCGCTCGCCCTCTCCCTCCTCCACTTCTTTACCCGCATGGCCGCAGGCACAGCAGACACGCGAGCACGCATACACAAGGACCCACGCAGACACACACACACACACACACACACACACACACACACACACACACACACACACACACACACACACGCACACGCACACGCACACGCACACGCACACGCACACGCACACGCACACACACAAATCAGCCATGTGTGCGGCATGACACACATCCATCACACACACATACAGGATCCGGCTTGAATAAGGAACACTTACTTTTCAAGAGGGACTCGGTCGTTCCTTTGGTTTGCATGCGTTCCGCTAGCTTTTTGCCGGCGAGCCCCCCTAGTATTCCTTCGGACTTCGTAGACCTACTTGGAAGAAAAGGGACTCCGTTCCTTATTGATCGTTCCTTATGTCAGGCCGAATACTGTACACGCACGAACACACATGTTTTGCATTGGCAGCTGGGCAGAAGGTGACTGCTCCGGGGGAATGGCAACAGGGGACACGCTGTATGCAATTTAAGGCCGCAATGCACGGAGGAAGAGGAGGAGCCCCGGCGCGACAGGGGGAGAGGAAGCCGGGCCACTCAGAGCTGCCGACTGCGGCGGGAGAGCGCCAGGGTGGGAGCTGCACACACAAACACACACACATACACACTTTTAAGTCCGCGGGCGCCAGGTGGTGCAAGACGGTCAGGCGTGGGTCAAAGTTCAAACGGCGGGATGCACCAGAGGCGAACTGAGGCACGAAAGCGAAAAATAAAAGAACGCGAGAAGAGAAAGAAAGAGCACGCTGGGACCGTGTATGCCCGCGCGGCACACACACACACCCTCACACACGCACACACGCACGCACGCACGCACGCACGCACGCACACACACACACACACACACTCGCACACACACACACACACACACACACACCACACACACACACACACACACGCACACACACGCACACACGCACACACACACACACACACACACACACGCACACACACACACACGCTCACCCACGCAGTGCGTGGCACGCGCGCGGCGGTGCCTCGGCACCAGAGGGGGGGCGCAGGGGGTTGTCGTCGTATCCATCGCTCGCTTGCAGAGCGCGGCGGGTGGGGCACTTTCTCGGCACCACGGTCGGTGCGCCAGGAGTGATTGTCATGTCCCTATCAGGCTTGCTCGCAGGGCAAGGGAGGCGAAGCACTTCCTCGACACAACATGGGGTCCGCAGGGGGTGGCTGCCCTATCCGTCTCAGACTCGCCTGGCGCGGCAGGCGTGGCACTTTCTTGACATCAGCGGGTTGGGCTGTGCGCTGGAGGTGGCTGCTGTATCCGTGTCAGGCTCGCAGCGCGTGCAAGCGTGACACTTTCTCGACACCACACGGGGTGCGCCAGGGGTGGCTGCCGTATCAGCGTTAGGCTCGCATGGCGAGGCAAGCGTGGCAATTTCTCGACACCACACGGGGTGCGCTGGGAGTGGTTGTCCCATCCGTGTCAGTCTCGAAGGGATGCACCAAATATGGCACTTTGTCCACACCACAGGGGGTGCGCTGGGGATGGCTGCCGTTACTGCGTCAGGGTCGCAACACGTGGCCAGCGTGGCACTTTCTCGACACCACAGGAGGTGCGCTGGGGGCGACTCGCATCTTTGAGCTGTGGCGGAGCCTCTCGGGGAATCTGTCGGTACAGTGGTAAGACGCTGAACCCCCAGTGCGCGGACCCGTCTCACCCATGACGCTCGGGGCGACCAAATTGGTTCGCAAGGTGATCGTCGAGCTTGAACTTTGGAGCTCCGCCGCCCGATTGGGCGGCGAATCGGAAGATCACGAGTTAAGCATCAACTTCGCCTTGCTTACTCCTATGTCCCCTCACGGGGAGCAGGATTGGCGAACCATTTGTGCTCATTCATTTTCCTCCCCCCATGTCCGGTCCAGATCCCCCCGACCAGCCGCACGCGAAGAGGTCGATGACCTCGGCCAACGTTTGGGCACCCTGTGGCAAGCCAGGTGCATCGATCATTCGGCGCCAGCTGGCGCGACAGATGCACCCAACGTGGCCTTTGAGCCACCGCCGTGTCTCCACGCGGCATTTGGGCTCTGCTGGGGCACCCCCCAGCCTATTGCCAGATAGGGGGCTCAGGGCCCCCCCTGGAGCGGTGACCGCCCTACACCCTCCTGCAGCTGTTCCTGAACATGCTGCTCGGGGTCACTGGGTCGGCCGCATCCGCGGCCGCCGCGAATGTAGGCACTAAGCGGCACTATGCGTCGTCTTCTGATGACCTGTACGAGTGACCTGTCTTCAACGAGCGATGTTACAAAACAGCATCACGAGTGTTCAATCTCGGCTCGACGGTAGGAGCAGGGTTTCGCCCCGCCACCCGCTGCCGCTGCCAAGCTCCTTGGAGTGGCCGTCGACAGGGACCGCAAAGGTCGACGCGTCGCGGCGGTCGTCCCCAGTTGGGGCAACGACTCGGTGACGAGTGGAAACATCTTCAAGGTCCTCTCTCCCTGCGAGGTTGCTGGACGGGCTCCGTGGGTGCCGGCCACTGCGGCGCTTAGGCCGTTGCGGAGTTTCTGTCGATGGTCGCTTTGTGGGGTGTTGACAGCGGGGGAGTGGGGGCACCGCGTTTCCCACCCAGCGCCGCTAGGGCTGCTGCCGATCTGTTTTCCAACGCTGCCGCTTGATGCGGTAAACTTAGACGCGGCACCGCAGACGTCTACATATGTCGAGTAGCCTACTTACTCAATGGGACCACTCCAGAGTTAGGGAGTTTGACCAACCAGCACGCCCCCCCCGTGGACCAGCTGCAGGCACGAACATGGCACCTATAGATGCCCGTGCACGGCATACTCGTGATGCCCATGTCTCTCATGCTGTCTCTGCCACTCGGGCGGGTGGAAACTTGCGGGAAAGAAAACCTGGCAGAGCCAAACGGCGACTATTAGACAGCCTCGTGCACGCTGCAAGCCAGCCTCCCGGGGAAAGGCCGAGCCCAGAACTCCACGACCCAACGAAGCCCGCGGCTGGCGCAGTCCACCGTTCACCACACGCCGCAAGAGCAGGTCGTGGCAGGCGCAGCACGTTCTCGACACCACAGGGGTATGCGCTAGGGGTTGCTGCAGTACAGTCGGGGCGTTGACCTAAGGAACGATAAATAAGGAACGAGGCCCCTATTTTCCATAAGTTGAACTTCGATTTCGTATCGAACACCTAAGGAAAATCCAAGGCAAGATGCGAATCAATTAAGGAACACGGAGCCCCTCCCCAACGAAAAGGGTTCCTTCTTCAGGGCCCCGACTGTATTCGCGTCAGGCTCGCAAGGCGTGGCAGGCAGTGGCGTCAGGCTCGCAGCGAGTGGCAGGCGTGGCACTTTCTCGACACCAGAGGGGGTGCGCTGGGGGGGGCTGCCGTATCCCCGTCAGGCTCACAGCGCGTGGCAAGTACAGCACTTTCACAACACCACAGAGGGGGCGCTGGAGGTAGCTGCCGTATCCATGTCAGGCTCGCATGGCGTGGCAGGCGTGGTACATTCTCCACACCACACGGGGTGCGCTGGGGGTGGCTGTCGTATCCTTGCCAGGCTCGCACGGCGTGGCAGGCGTGGCACTCTCTCCACACCACAGGGGGCTGCGCTGGGGGTGGCTGCAGGATCCGCGTGAGGCTCGCGGGGCGTGGCAGGCGTGGCAATGTCTCGACACAAGAAGGTTCTGATTGACCTCGCGCCTACTACATGCGGCTCGGGGTCGCGCTGTGGAAGAGCTCCGAGCTGTCGTCATCTTCCTGCGCTACACCGCTGGCTACGGGAAAGGATTGAATAGACGGGGTGACCTGAGGGATAGACGGAGGGGGGGGCGAGGGGCGAACCAGCAGAAGAGGAGGGAAGAAGGTCCACGCAATCCCGTGTTGAGACTGCGCAGTTGGGCGAGACTGGGAGTGTCTGCGCGCATGATGATACTCTGACACATACTCGCACTGACAGCTACGAAAGGCAGCATACAACACAACACATGCACTCACACACACAAACTCTCTCTCTCACACACACACTGCATTAGCCAAGTCTGTGGGTTCCGTCGGTAAGGCCATTCCACTAAGACTCCTGGGAAGTGAGACGACATAGGAAAACGCATCTGGCTTCGCCGCATGTTCTGCCAGAGGCCGCAAGATGCCTCAGGACACATGGGACCCTACAAGCGACCCGCGCAAGAGGCCCCGAGCGCACAGCGATGGCCCCATCGGCCCCACGACGCCCCCAAGACGCCCTCAGGACTGGCCCAAGACGCCAACTACACGGCCCCGAGACCCTCACAACCGGTCCCATTGCTGCACATAAGCACATGAAGACCCAACCGGCGGCGCCGTCCCTGCGCGCCTGCGTCTGCGGGCGATCCGCGAGTGCCAGCTGGTCGGCCTTCTCGCTCGTTCGCTGCCGATGGGCTCCCGAGGCCTCAGGATGGCTCCAAAACGGCCCAAGACTGCCTCAAGAGAGGCCCAAGATGACGCCAAGACGGCCCCCAAAGCGTCCAAGAGCGCTCTACGAGGGCCCCAAAATGATACTTTTTGAGCTCGGGGGGGGGGGCGCTCATTACCCCGCTTTGATCGATATCCTCCAAGATTGTGCCATGAAGGCCTGCAAGGTTCCCAAGAGGCCCCTGAGAGGGGCCCAAGATGGCCCCAAGAGGCCCCCAACCGGCCCCCAACCGGCCCCCAAGAGGCCCCAAGTTGGCCCCCAGAGGCACCCAAGACGCCCCAAGAGACACCTGTGACCACCAAGAGAGCCCCAAGACGCCCAAGAGACCTATAAGAGGCCTCTGGGCCTTCTGCTCGCCCTGCTCCTCCTCTTCTTCCTCTTCCTCCTTTTTCTTTTCCTCCTCCTCCTCCTCCTCCTCTTCCTCCTCCATTCGTTTACTTATAAATAACTCCTCCCTGTCGCACCCCGAGGCCGGTCGAAAGGGCGGGCGGGGCGTTTCGCCTGAGATTTCCTCACCACTTATGACCCTGATGCTCAAACATTGACAACAGTTTCGCAAATGGAGGGCGGGTCTTATTCAAGATGCGGCTTTCGCCTTAGCGCGCGCATTCGTTTTAAACCATTTGCAAGAGCTTCACGGACTGAGGGCGAGCCGTTTTCAAAATGTGTCTCTCGTCTAGCGCCGCGCATATGCGTTTCAAACAATTGCAAGAGCTTCACGGATTGAGGACATTTGGTTTTCAATACGTGGCAATCGCCTCAGCGCCGTGCAAATTTGTCTCAAACATTTGCAAGAGCTTCACGGATTGAGGACATTTGGTTTTCAATACGTGGCTCTCGCCTCAGCGCCGTGCAAGTTTGTTTCAAACATTTGCAAGAGTTTCACGGATTGAGGGCGGGTCGGTTTCAATGTGGCTCTCGCCTTAGCGCCATGCGCATTCGTTTCAAACTTGTGCAAGAGCTTCACGGACTGAGGGCGGTTCCTTTTCACAATGTGGCTCTCGCCTTAGCACCGCGCACATTCGTCTTAAACATTTGCAAGAGCTTCAAATGTTTGAGGGCGCTTCCTTTTCAAACTGTGGCTCTCGCCTTAGCGCCGCGCACTCGTCTTAAATATTTGCCAGAGTCTACGAATGGATGGCGAGTGGCTTTCAAAATGTGGCTCTCGCCCCAGCGCCGCGCATTTTTCAAACATTCGGAAGAACTCACGGATTGAGGGCGGTTCCTTTCCAACATGTGGCTCTCGCCTTGGCGCCGCGCACATTCGTTCTAAACATTTGCAAAAGGTTCACCGACTCTTAGGGATAACGTAACAGAAATGGTCTTTTGGAACGATTCAGAATTGCCACACGCAACAATTATGTTGATACGCGGTGTGAAGTCCCAGGAATGGTGTTGTGTCGCGATTTTGGATCGCCAAAACGTAACAGGCAGGTTAACTCGTGGCGTTGGAATCCTGAAAATGGTGTTATCCCACGCTTTCGAATGTTCACGCGGTTGTCCCCCAACGGGGCAACTCCCCCAGTGGAATTGACCCCTTGTATGGGGCCTGCGAACAAGGATCCTGGAGGGAGGGTGTATCTCAACATCGTTGATGAGTCTTGGGTTTGCACTGGCCCTGCTCCTCCTCCTCCTCCTCGTCCTCCTCCTCCTCCTAATCCTCTTCTGCCTGTTTCTCAGCCTCTCATCTCCCCCTCCCCACCTCTCCATTCCTCCTCTATCCTCCCCCTCTTGGGGTATGACGGCTTCGCCGGCCCTTCTATTCCACGACATGCTCCTCCACATCCCTGATCAGGGCAACCCGCCTGGGCATCGTTTCTGGATGGGCTGGTGGGGTATCGCGAAGCGTCTAGAACAGGCCCCGACCCGGCCCCCAAGAAGGCGAGCTGAGTCATTGAGAACCGCCACTGCACCGCCGGGGAAGCACGCTGCGACTCCTGCCAGCAGCAAAAACACTTGGAAGTGGCGCCTCACGCCAGAAGCATCCACCACCTCCTGTACAGGTGCAGGGCGGGGAATTTGACACATGTCCACCGCTTGGGGAACCGATGTCCTGGGACCGGAGGAGGCGATGGATCTGGACGTGGTTGGGGCTCCGCAGGGTCCAACTGGGGGAACCAACGGGCACGGATACCGCTACTCCCCAGACCTCTCCCGGGGCGCGTTCTGCTCAGGACTTCGAAGCGAACCAAGCCGTGGAGACGAGGGCCTCCCCAGAGGCCCAAAGAGGCGAGAACGAGGGCAGGGACCCTGCCCTCGTTCTCGCCGCAGGGTGGTATTGGTACCCTTCCTCCTCCTCCTCCTCCTCCTCCTCCTCCTCCTCCTCCTCCTCCTCCTCCTCCTCCTCCTCCTCTGGCAAAGCATATCCACGCCCACCGCCTCCACGGGCCCCGGGAGATCGCCCCCGCAGGCGGCGGACGTGTGTCACGAGCCCCCGCCTCGAAACATCGGCCACCCGAGCGCCGGGTGGCTGGGCGCAGGCCGGATAGGCTAACGGCCTCGGGCTGCAATGCCGGGGGCTCGCCGGACCCCGAAAAAGGTCACCTCGCATCCATCTCCTCCTCCTCCTCCCTCCTCCTCCTCCTCCTCCTCCTCCTCCTCCTCCCCCTCCTCCTCCTCCTCCTCCTCCTCCTCCTCCTCCTCCTCCTCCACTGTGATGCCATATTATGTTTCATTTTGCCATGGTATTACTTTGTTCGCTTCTGCCATGTTTTGTCATGCTCGTGATCTGTTATGTCAAGTTCTGTTGTGTCATGTTGCGTTCTGTCGTGTTCGTCGTCGCTATGCTCTGCTGTCGTACTATGGTACTTCTCTGATGCCGTACCATGATATGGCATGGCATGTCCAGGTGTGTTATGTTATGCTCGGTTATGTTATGGTATGTCGTGATAGTTCGTCTTATGCTATGCTATATTATGCCCTGGAATGTGCTGTGATGTTCTGTCATGCTCGGCTGAGTCATGTTGATATGCTATGTTCTGTCATGCTCTGTCATGCTCTGTTCCGTTCTGTCATGTTCTGTTCTGTCACGTTGTGTTCTGTCGTGTTCGTAGAGGGCGCGAGGCAGGACACCCGGGACTCTCGGAGATCATCGGGACGGGTCTGGCGGCCGCGGTATGCAGAGTGGGCTTGGCCGGGTGCGAGGCGGGACACCCGGGACTCTCGGGACAACTTGGGGTCTGGCGGCCGCGGTATGCAGGGTGGGGTTGGCCCGGGGGCCTGCTCTTGAATTGACAGCCCCAACCCATCGGGTGGGGAACAAGCAAACAAAAGCCACAGCAAGAGTCCGCATCGCGAGATCCCACTTCGGCCACGCACGCAGGGACAGCGAATGACCGTTCGGGCCCCTCACTCTGACTTGGGGCCCAAAGGGCCCGAATGCGACCACATCCAACACCCCCCCCTTACCGCCCCCCCGACTGGTACTCCACTGACGGGTACTTCGGCCAGCGACCCAGCAAGCCCAACCCTCCCCGATGCGGGCGCTGCCGCAACGCCCGCAAAAGAGGCTCTAAGACTGCAACCTCTGGCGGGTTTCCAAAAGTTTCCGGGAGTGAACACCCGCTGCGGTGCCGCTGACTCCCATGGTCCCGGGAGGACTGGCTTCACTCGGGCAGTGGAGACGTAGGAATCCCGGGCTTGGGCTCCTGATTTTTTATATCTATTAGGCTAAGGTTCGGTCGGGCAAAATAGAACAATCGTCCCCTGACTATTTTTTGACTCTGTTCGAATCTCCCTCCTGTAGAGGGACATGCCCGACTTGATATAGATCGTGGGTGTGGGCTGCTCCTGCTCTTCTTAATGTCAATGCTCCCATGGGTACAGCCAAGGGCTAGCTGAGGGGTGCACCTGTGTGGGTACGGCGCACAGTCTGCCGGTGCAGACATCAAACACTTAACTTAAAAAACTTCGCCGCGGCATGCCGCTGCACCACGGCTGGTCACTGCGCAGAGCTTCGCCTGGGCACGTTCCCAAGACAGCCTCGCGCTCCGGACCTTCGGTGACCGAAGAGCGGGAGAGCGAGAGAGAGGGCGAGCACCTCCCCAGGGTCGGCGGCGGGGCCAGGGGGGTGGGGGAGTGAGAAGGAGAGGGCCTCCTCGGGAGGCTCGGAAACTCCCTGGCCTCCTGAGAACAGTGCTCCGTGCCTGCCCCGAAGACGCGGGAGACTCCTTCGAAGACGCGGAAGGCTTCTGAGAAGCCCCGCCGCCTTCCGAGAACGCCTTCTCCTTCTCACTTCCCCCCTCGCTCGCCGCCGAGTTCAGTTTCGGGTCATAACTCCGGTCTCTGGCGGCCGTTCGGGACGATCCGGGCATCCCCGGAACGCTCTCGGCGAGGCGCAACCGCTGAAACGCATCCTGAGGGCGGCAAACCGCCAAGAAACAACGAAAACGCCCGAAAACCTAGAACCTCGAAGTCCGAGCCTCGACGTTCGAAGTTCGAGACTCCCCCCCTCGCTCGCCGCCGAGAGAGAGAGAGAGAGAGCGCCTCCCCCAGGGGACTCCCGCCCCGGCGAGAAGGCCCCCGGCGAGCAGCCGTCCACGCGGGCGCGGCTCGGCGGCGTGCCGCCGCGCCCCGCGGCCGCCGCCAGAGGGCCGAGGGCAGGGGCAAGTGGTGGCCAGGGGAGGGGGGGCGAGGCGAGGTGCGGGGCTCCGCACGTGAGGGATCGGGCGCTGAGGGGCACGGCTCCGCCTCCTCCTCCTCGATCCTCCTCCTCCTCCTCCTCGATCCTCCTCCTCCTCCTCCTCCATCCTCCTCGATCCTCCTCCTCCTCCTCCTCGATCCTCCTCCTCCTCCTCCTCCTCCTCCTCCTCCTCCTCCTCCGCCTCCTCCTCCGCCTCCTCCCAACATTGAGGGAGGCGGGTCCCAAAGGGCCCACGGGTCCCGGACCCAAAAGGGGGCCCTCCCAACCGGACGAGGTCTGCACCACGCGCCGTCTTTTTCTCTGACAGTCCCCAGGCCCGCGGAGGGCGCTGAGAGCTCGAAGACGGCAGCGCGCACAAGGGGGTTTGCAAAAACAAAAACCAAGGATTGCAAAAAAACAAGGATTGCAAAAAAACAAAGATTGCAAAAAAACAAGGATTGCAAAAAACAAGGTTTTTGTTTGGCAATCCTTCGTTCAGGGGAGGGGGGAAGGCCTCTTGGAAGGAGCCTGCTTCTTCGAAGGTGCGGGCCTTCTATCTACAGATGAGGCCCGCTCCTTCTTAGCAGCTCTCCCTCCCCCTGCCCCCCTCTGCGCGTGGCCAGTCGAAGACGGCGAAGAAACTCGGGGCCTCGCCACGGGATGCGCCACGGAACGTGCCAGGGAACGTGCCAGGTCTCAATGCTGAGCGTATCGGTCTTAACGCAACGTGTCGAGGGCTGTGCTGTGCTGCGCCGTGCTGAATTGCGATGTGCCATGCCGCGATTGTGCTCTATAGCGTTGTGGATCGAGTCCTCCTTTGCATCCGAGTCCTGACCGAACTGATCTGGATCTTAGGCTCAAGCTGCCTGAGCGCACAGTAGCTGCCCCAAAGCTAATTGACAGGGGGACACGCCAGGGGGACGCGCCGCGGAACGTCCCAAGGGACGCGCCAGGCGACGTGCCAAGGGACGTGCCATGGGGACGCACCGCGGGACGTGCCAAGGGGACGCGCTGCGGAACGTGCCAATGGATGTGCCACGGGACGTGCCAGGGGACGCGCCGCGCGACGTGCCAGGGGGACTCGCCATGAGATGCGCCACGGAACGTGCCAAGGAACATGCCAGGCTGCAGTGCTAAGGGTATCGATGTTGATGTACCGTGCCGAGGGCTGTGCTGTGCCTGGGCGACCTGGACACGTGAAAACACGCGTTTCGCTCAAGACGTTCTCAGCACATCCTCATGCTAGACATCCGCCTGGGCAACCTGGACACGCGCAAACAAGCGTCTCGATCGAGACATCCTCGACACATCCTCATGCTAGACATCCACCTGGGCGACCTGGACACGTGAAAACAAGACTCTGGTTCGAGACATCCTCAACAAATCCTCATGCTAGACATCTGTCTGGGCAACCTCGAGGCGTGAAACCAAGCGTCTCGCTCGAGACATCCTCACGACCTGGGCACGTTAAAACAAGTATTTCACTTGAGAGATTCTCTGAATTCTGGCCCCCAGGAGAGGACGATCTATAACGCAAAACAAGCGTTTCGCTCGAGACATCACGAACCATTTCTGCAAAACAAGCGTTTCGTTCGGGACATCCTCAGATATCAATTCACCGGCCCTACTCGACCTCGTATCACAGATTAAATTCGCCAGCCCTACAGCCGTCGATTCCGGAGGTAAACAACTAAAAAAGAACCTGGGCCGACGCCCATTCCGAGAATGAACCACCACCCCTTCCACAAAAAGTACCGATCTTTCCGCAACATGATCGACCCACGAACCCGGAAAGGAATATAGAAACGTAAGGCATGGCAGCGTCTTCAGATTGGGCGACGGGTAAACGCAATGCTGAGTGTATCGGTCTTAACGCAACGTGTCGAGGGCTGTGCTGTGCTGCGCCGTGCTGAATTGCGATGTGCCATGCCGCGATTGTGCTCTATAGCGTTGTGGATCGAGTCCTCCTTTGCATCCGAGTCCTGACCGAACTGATCTGGATCTTAGGCTCAAGCTGCCTGAGCGCACAGTAGCTGCCCCAGAGCTAATCGATAGGGGGGCACGCCAGGGGGACGCGCCGCGGAACGTCCCAAGGGACGCAACAGGGATCGTGCCAAGGGACGTGCCATGGGGACGCACCGCGGGACGTGCCGAGGGGACGCGCTGCGGAACGTGCCAATGGACGTGCCACGGGAAGGGCCAGGGGACGCGCCGCGCGAGGTGCCAGGGGGACTCGCCACGGGATGCGCCACGGAACGCGTCAGGGAATGTACCAGGTTGCAGTGCTGAATGTATCGATCTTGCTATGCTGTGCTGCGCCGGGCTGAACTGCGATGTGCCATTCCGAGATTGTGCTCTATAGCGTTGTGGATCGAGTTCTCTTTTGCAATCGAGCCCTGACCGAACCGATCTGGATGTTAAGCTCGAGCTGCCTGAGCAAACAGTAGCTGCCCCAGAGCTAACTGACAGGGGGGCAAGCCAGGGGGACGCGCCGCGGAACGTCCCAAGGGACGCGCCAGGCGACGTGCCAGGGGTCGTGCCACGGGGACGCAACGCGGGACGTGCCAAGGGGACGCGCTCCGGAACGTGCCAATGGACGTGCCACGGGACGTGCCAGGGGACGCGCCGCGCGACGTGCAAAGACGCGCCAGGGAATGTGCCAGGGAACGCGGCAGGGAACGTGCCGCGGGACGTCCCTGACCCAGGGCCAGGATCTCTTGTAAATTGCGCTGCGTCCGCGCTCCCAGGGCCACGATCCCACGTAAACTACGCTGCGTCCGCGCTCCCAGGGACACGAGCCCTCGTAAACGACGCTGCGACCGCGCTCCCAGGGTACCCCATGGGGCAGCCTTGGGCGCCCGGGCTCCCCGAAGGTGTCCGAAGCAAGAGCTCCGCTCGGGGCATCCCTGCACAAACATTATGCAAAAAAACGAGCCTGTCGCTCGAGACGTCCGCAAAGAACACGAAACATGATCGACCCACGAACACGGAAAGGAATATAGAAATGTAAGGCATGGCAACGTTTCAAAGACACCTGATTGGGCGACGGGCAAAGGCAATGCTGAGAGTATCGATCTTGATGTACTGTGCCGACGGCTGTGCTGAGCTACGCCGTGCTGAACTGCGATGTGCCATGCCGCGATTTTGCTCTATACAGCGTTGTGGATCGAGTCCTGCCTGGCATCCGAGTCCTGACCGAACTGATCTGGATCTTAAGCTCGAGCTGCCTGAGCAGATGGTACCTGCCCCAGAACTAATCGACATGGGGGCATGCCATGACGACGCGCCGCGGAACGTCCCAAGGGACGCGCCAGGCGACGTGCCAGGAGACGTGCCATGGGCACGCACCGCGGGACGTGCCAAGGGGACGCGCTACGGAACGTGCCAATGGACGTGCCGCGGGACGTGCCAGGGGACGCGCCGCGCGACGTGCCAGGTGGACTCGCCACGGAACGCGCCAAGGAACGTGCCAAGGTGCAATGTGAGTATATCGATCTTGATGTACCGTGCCGACGGCTGTGCTGTGCTGGGCCGTGCTGAACTGCGATGTGCCATGCCGCGATTGTGCTCTATACAGCGTTGTGGATCGAGTCCTCTTTGCATCCGAGTCCTGACCGAACTGATCTGGATCTGCGCCCAGTGCACGCAGACGTATCAATCAATGCCATGCGGGCCGCATGTGCGTCGAATTCCGACCGAAACCAATAGCTATCGCTTCAAAATACAAACCGAACGGTTAACGATCCCATGATATGAAAGCCAATCGTTATCAACCAGAAAGCAAAACTTCTGTCATATCTGCGCGCGCACTTCCTTATCGCCCAGAGCAGCTCCATCGCATCACTGCCGTCATCGTCACTGGCAATCGCCGCAATTGCCGCCTTTTCAAAACAACCACCTTCATCACCAACACATAGGCATCAACATCGTCATCGTCGTCATCAGCATCGGCGCCGTCATTGGCCTTGCCGCCGTTATCGTCATCACCGCCACTACCATCGCTAATATCACCATCGTTGCCGCGTTTGTCGACGTCATCGTGGAATCGCGCCCGCCCGAATCACCGACCCGCACTGACATGCCCGCGCGCCAGCGCGGTAGGCGCTTGGAAACTCCCATCGAAAAAAATCCATCACGGCCACATCAGTTTTGCGATACCAGTTGGTCGCTCTGCGCGCAACCGCGCGCGCACAAGCGCGGCCGTAGAGATGCGCCAGCACGTGCCAATCAGCAACCGCAGCTGTGGCCGCACGGGTGCTGCCAAGCAAGATGCGGATGTAGGGGGGATGTTCGCGCGAGCAGTGGAGTAGACGACTTCAAGATCTTCATACCTGATTGCACCACGTAGATTCTGCCCTCTGGTTGTCACATCCAAGGTGAGAGAGCTCACTGATTAGGGTCCTCGCTCGCAGACGCGTTGCGCTCTAACCCGAACAAAAACACATCGAAGAGGGCGAGGACGAGAAAGGAGAGGAGGGAGGTGTGTGAGCGCTTCATGTAGGGGAACAAAAAGTGACATAAACATAAAAACTCAGAGGTCTGCGCGGATTTCTCGGATCGGCGCTGGACCCCCCTCACTGGCGCGCGGAGCGCGCCAGGGGCGGCGCCGGAGGCGCCGCCGGCGGGCCCCAGCGCCGATCCGAGAAATCCGCGCGGACCTCCGAGTTTTTTGTTTAAGCCACTTTTTGTTCCCCTACATGATAGCGCATGATGTTGGTCCTGATCACCAGCCCGAGTTACGAGGATCACGGAGTACCTTGGGCACTCATCGCACGCTTGACTTGGCATGCGCACCAGGCTTCTGCTCGCACAGCGATTCCACAAGCCATCTGCTCCTCGTGGCGGGAGTTTGCCCCACAGCTGTACAGTAGTGCTCTAGACTGAGCACGCAGGGGCCAGTATTTCGAGCAAGGAGTTCTGGCTGCTGCTGCTCCTCCTCCTCCTCCTCCTCCTCCTGCTGCTGCTCCTCCTCCTCCTCCTCCTCCTCATCCTCCTCGTCCTCATCCTCCTCGTCCTTCTCCTCACTCTCCAGCCCACATCCCGCGCGCGGGGGAGGGCGAAAGGAATGAACAAAGGGAGAATACAAAGAGGAGGGATGGAGAGGGAGGATGACTGGAGCTGAAGGGGGGAAGGAGGAGCAATAATGGAGAAGGAAGGCGGAGGAAGGACGAAAATAGGGTGAGCAAGATGAAGAACGGATGAGGCGAAAGGGGAAGAGGACACCCCTCCTCCTGGATTATGGTTTTACTCATCGTCCTGGTCGTGCTCGTGCCCACGTGCTCCAGCACGTGCTCCTCTCCGTCATCCACCTCTGGCCCCTCTTCCTCGATCACCATGATCACCATAATCATCATCAACAACACCGACAGCATTATCACAAGAAATTTCGCCATCATCAACAACATCCTCATAAACATTGCATCACCGCCATCATTAGCCCCATCCGCATCATCATCATCATCAGCATCATTATCAACATCATCAACACCACCATCACCATCACCATCACCAGGACCCGCAGTACTGTCATCACCATCTACCTCGCCCCAAACTGCTATTGCTAGACACCGCAGTACTGCTATCACCATACCCGCGGCAATCCCCAAAAATGATCAAAAATCGTACCCAAACTATTTCTGTACTATTTTTGCATATTCCCCCTGTGGAGGGACATGCCCGACTCAAGGGTAGGGCTCGCATGTGGCCTCGCCGATGCCGGCCGTAGCCCCGGCCTCGGGGAACCGGCCCCCAGATCGGGGCGACGCAAACGTCGTCGTCGTCGTCGTCGTCGTCGTCGTTCGTCGTCGTCTCCCTTCAGGGTCGGCGGCACCGGCCGTAAGGCATTCGCAATCGTGACGGCACATCCTTCTACGCTTTCGGCCACTGGAGGCCGTTTCCCAGCCCGGGGCCGTCAACAACGACTCGGGATGAAAAGCTGGCCGCTGGGAAGTGGTCGACATCCCCCAGGGCCGACGCGTCGAACAAAAATGCACCGTCGGAGGAGAGGAAACGTTGCCTGAGGCCATGCACCGCTGGGACAAATAGCAGGGTACGCAACACACCAATCCATCC
>CAUYUJ010015375.1:112500-150000 GCA_963575745.1 Prorocentrum cordatum | reverse complement strand
AGTAGTAGTCGTCGTCGTAGTAGTCGTCGTCGTCGTTGCAGGCTTTCTAGTAGTAGTAGTAGTAGTTGTTGTTGTTGTAGAAGTAGAAGTCGTAGCAGCAGAAATAAGAGTAGCAGCAGAAATACTAGTAGTATTGGTCATAGGAGTACTAAGAACAGTGGTAGAATGGCTAGTAGGAGGAATAGTGGTCGTAGTAGTAGCAATAAAAGTAGTGGTAGTAGTAGTAGTAGTAGTAGTAGTAGTAGTAGTAGTAGCAGTAGTAGTAGTAGTAGTAGTAGTAGTAGTAGTAGTTGTAGTAGTAGTAGTAGTAGTAGTATCTATAAAGTTAGAAGCATTATGATCAGCGAGAGTAGTCGTACTGGTAGTGGTAGTGGTAGGGGTAGTAGTAGTAGTTGTAGTAGTAGTAGTAGTCGTAATAGTAATAGTAGTAGTAGTAGTAGTAGTAGTAGTAGTAGTAGTAGTAGTAGTAGTAGTCGCAGTCGTAGTCGTAGTCGTAGTCGTAGTCGTAGTAGTAGTAGTAGTAGTAGTAGTAGTTGTTGTTGCTGTAGTGGTGGTAGTGGTAGTGGTAGTAGTAGTAGTAGTAGTAGCGACAGTAGTCGTACCAGTAGTAGTACTAGCAGTAGTAGTAGTGGCGGAAGGCGTAGTAATAATAGTAGCAGCACTAGTAATAGCAGTTGTGTAGTGTGGTAGTAGTGGTAGTGGTAGTACTCACAAGAAGAGTAAGACTAAGAGTAGTAGTAGTAGGAGTAGTAGCAGGAGTAGTTGTAGTAGTAGTTGTAGTAGTAGTAGTAGTAGTAGTAGTAGTAGTAGTGGTACTAGTAGTACGAGTAGCAATAGTAGTAGTAGTCGTCGAAGTAGTAGTAGTAGTAGTAGTAGTAGTAGTAGTAAGTAGTAGTAGTAGTAGTCGTAGTAGTAGTAGTAGTAGTAGTAGTAGTAGTAGATTGAGTAGTTGCAGTAGTAGTAATGGTGGTGTTGGCAGTGGTACGAGTAGTGTTGTAGTAGTAGTCGTAGCAGGCAAGTCAAGACCCGTAGTAGTCGTAGTGGTAGTAGTCGTGGTCATTATCAGGAGTGGTAGTAATAGTGGTAGTAGTAGTGACAGTAGTAGTACTGGCAATACTTATAGTAGTAGTAGTAATAGCAGTCGCAGTTGTAGTAGTAGTAGTCGTAGTAGTAGTAGTAGTAGTAGTAGTAGTAGTAGTAGTAGCAGTAGTAGTAGTGGTACTAGTACTAGTACTAGCACTAGCACTAGTACTAGTACTAGTACGAGTCCTAGTAATGAGTATAGCAGTAGCCATGGTACCAGAAGTGGTAGTGCTGGTAGCACGAATAGCAGTACTAGTAGTCGTAGTCGTTGTTGTTGTAGTTGTAGTAGTCGGCGTTGCTTCAGTAGAAGTAATTTTATTAAAAGCAGTAGGCGTAGTAGTAGAAGCAGGAAAGAATAGTAGTGGTTGTAGTAGTAGGAATAGTAGTAGTAGTAGTAGTAGTAGTAGTAGTAGTAGTAGTAGTAGTAGTAGTAGTGGTGGTAGTAGTAGTAGTAGTGGTAGTAGTAGCTGTAGCAGTAGTAGTCGTAGCAGAAGTCGTAGCAGTAGGTCGAAGTGGTAGTAATTTTCGTAGTATTGACCTCAAAAGTTGGTCCTCCTGCAGCCCTCGAGAGTTGGCCCTTCTGGGCTTATTTTGGCGCCAAGAAAATTCAATAAGGGCCCCAGGAGGGCTCCAAGAAGGCCCCAAGCGGGCCTGAAGAGTGGCCGAAAGCGAACTCAAGAAGGCCCCCAAAGCGCCCCCTTCCCCTAAGGATTTTTCAGGACTCCCGTGGATTCGCAAATATTCCGAAGGATCCCAAGGAATCCCAAGGACCCTAAGGAATCCTAAGGACCCTAAGGAATCCGAAGGAATCATAAGGAATCCCAAGGAATCGAAGTACTTCTGAAGAGGAAAGAAGTACTTATGAAGAAGAAAGAAATCCTTCTGAAGAAGAAAGAAGTATTTCTGAAGATCCCATGGTTGTAATTGGTCCCATTTATGGTTGCAATTCGCTCCGAACGGTCGGAATTGGGACAAGTCGGTTGTAACTCGTCCCATTTCGGGGGGAGGGGCGGGGGGAGGAGGAGGGAGGGGGGTTTAGGGAGAGAGGGAGGAGGGGGGGGGAGAGAGGCAGGCCGGAGAAACGCGAGGAGCCACAACCACAGATGGCCCATCCTCCTCCTCCTCCTCCTCCTCCTCCTCCTCCTCCTCCTCATCATCATCATCATCATCATCATCATCATCATCATCATCATCATCATCATCATCCGCCTCCTCGCGATCCGTCTGGCCCCTATGGGCCGCCAGGCATAGCAGAAAACCGAAACCCCGACACAAACTGAATCCATAGTTTCTCTGATGGAGCACAAGCCAGGACGCGATGGGGGGGGTGTGAGGAGTGATGGGGGGAAGGGGGAGAGTGAAGGAGTAAAGGGGAAGGGGAAGAGAAGAGGAAGGAAGATATGGGATGTGGGGAGGAGGAGGAGGAAGTGGAGGAACACGAGGAAGATGAAAGAGAGGGGGCTGTCTGGCTGATCGGATGACACTCAAAGTTGGCGGAGAAGGAGGAAGAGGTCTCCGGATGATGTCCCTGCGTGCCTGCTTACAGCCAACCAAATACAACAACAAAAAGAGACATCAGGAATGACAACAAAACAAACATTGACCTTCCACCTCCTGCCTCATCATACCACCTTAGCCCTCCTACTCCTCTTGCACGTGCAGTGCAACAACCCGAGATGCCTGTCGACGGCCGAACACGGACCAAACTACGCAAGTCGGCAGACCACCGAAGGGAGGGAAAGAGTCCCAAGGGCGAAGTGCTTGAATCCCGATCTCCTATCACTCTGACATCCCCTCCCCGCGGACGTCACCCTCCTCGTCCTCCCCCTTGTCCTGCTCGTCCTCCACGTCGGCTCCTCTGGGAAGTCTTGGGGCTGCACACTGACGGCCCCCCGGCAGCAGTCCTGGCTGGCCTCCACAAGCCCCCCAGTTATCACGCCGCCAGAGGCAGCGCAGAGGGGTGATGCCCTCCTAGGGTACGTTGAGCCCGGCCAGAACTGCCTCAGGGGGCTCTCTGTGCGCGGCCCCACGGCTACGAAAGGTCGAGGAGAAAGACGGGGAGGAGGAGGAAACAGGAGGAGGAGGAGGTGGAAGAGGAAGAGCAGATGGGGCAGGAGGAAGAAGGAAGAGTTGAGTCGAGTCAAACGGGGCCGGCCCTGGGAAGCGGTCAACGATTACAAGGGACGGGGGAGCAGAAGAGGGAGAAGGAGGAGAGGGAGGAGAGGGAGGAGGAGGAGGAGGAGGAGGAGGAGGAGGAGGAGGAGGTCGATCACTCACCATGTGGCCGGCCCCTGTCAGCGCTGAGCTTACATAACGTCGGATCGGTGCGCGCAGTGGAGTCCTGTGCTCCCCGCGTTGTCAAGCACTTATTTAGGATAAAGCCCCCCCCCGAGGCCCAAGCGGGTGCACCGTGGCCGCTGGGTAAGAGCACACGGCACGCGCAGCTTCTCTCATGCCTTCACGCCCAGAGAAAACAAACAGCACCAGGAAGGGAGAGAGGTGGGGAGGGGGGGGCGCGTCCAGGGGGGCGCGTCCAAGGGGGGGGGGGGGGGGGCGTCCAGGGGCAGTCCTTGGAGAGAGGTGGGGAGGGGGGCGCGTCCAGGGGGGCGCGTCCAAGAGAGGTGGGGAGGGGGGCGCGCCCAGGGGCAGTCCCTGGAGAGAGGTGGGGAGGGGGGGGCGCGTCCGGAGGCAGCCACTGGGTCACGCTCCCGCGGCAGACGTGGGCCGCGCCGCCCACGTCTGTCGCGCGCGGGCGGGCCGCCGCGCCGCTCCCGCACTCTCTCTCTCTCTCTCTCTCGCTCTCTTTCTCTCTCTTTCTCTCTTGTTTTGGTTGTCTCTCTCTCTCTCTTTCTCTCTCTCTCTCTCTCTTTCTTGCTGTTAGTGTTGTTGTTGTTGATGTTGGTGGTGTTGTTGTTGTTGTTGTTGTGGTTGTTGTTGTTGTTGTTGTTGTTGTTGTCGGTGTTGTTATTAGTATTGTTATTGTTATTGGTATTGTTGTTGTTCTTGTTGTTGGTGGTGGTGTTGTTGTTGCTGATGTTGTTGTTGTTGGTGGTGGTGGTGGTGTTGTTGTTGTTGATGTTGTTGTTGGTTTTGTTGTTGTTGTTGCTGCCTCTCTCTCTCCCTTCTCTCTCTCTCTCTCTCTTGCTACCCTCCCGCCAGCGCCCCTCGAGGGCAGGCGGGGACGACGGGGAGGCGGGGGGGGCCGCCCGCGAGGGTAGAGGGAGAGGGGCCACGACGGGGCCGGTCGACGGCAGGAGAGCAAAGGAGAACCACGACGGGGACGGAGGGAGCCGGCAGCGCAGGGAGCAGCGAGGAGGGGGAGGAGCAGGAGGAGGAGGAGGAGGAGGAGGAGGAGGAGGAGGAGGAGGAGGAGGAGGAGGAGGAGGAGGAGGAGGAGGGGGAGGAGGAGGAGGAGGAGGAGGAGGAGGAGGAGGAGGAGGAGGAGGAGGAGGAGGAGGAGGAGGAGGATCTTTTTTGTGCTCCCCCGATGTGCGCCGAACGTGCCAGCCGAGGAAGGGCGCGCGGGCTGGGGCGGAGGGGAAGGGGCGCCGCGCGCCCGATCAGCACGCCTGCGCGCTGACCGCCAGCCCCAAGCCTGCCTGCTCCACGCTCTCCCTCGTCAGCGGCCCTGCACGCCGCTGCCGCGCGAGCTCCTCCTCGTCGAGCCGCGCCATCTGGGCATCCAGCTCGGCCTGGGAGCGCGTGTCGTAGTCCATCTCGTCGACCGCGAGCTCGAAGAGGTGCTGCCACCCCGAGGAGCCAGGCCTCGTCGAGCGCGACCGGGACCCCCGCGACGAGCTCGCCCGCCCAGGCGCGCGCAACGAGTTGCCGCGCGCGCCGCCAATCTCTTGGCCGGATTCGGGGCGCCGCGAAGACCATCCCGCTCCAGACATCCTCGAAGTTGGCCGTCAGGTCGGACTCCACAGGAAGTGGAATAGCACCGCCCGCATTTTGTCGGGCCTGTCCCCCTACAGGCCGATGTTGGACGAAAAATAAGAAATACCAAAGAATACCCTTAAAATGCTCAAAACATGGTCGAAAAATAGTCCCCTGACTATTTTTTGACTAATTTTGAATATTCCCCCTGTAGAGGGACAGGCCCGACCTAACGCCAGCATGTTGTGGGTCCCTGGGCCCGCCCTGCTTGCCGACGGCTCTCTCCGCCGTCAGCCCCTCGGCGAGACCGCACTGCTCGCAGGGCCCCGCGCGTCCACCTCCACACACCGAACGCCCTCCGGCCCCTGCAGTCCTCGTCAAACTTCTCCGCTGCGAGCTCGGCGCCGCCGACGTCGCGATTCTCCATCTCCTCAGTACACGTCGGTCGGAAGAAGTAGGTAGAAACATGAAGTAGGAAGGCGGATATAGTAGATTGGGTGCAGGTCTTCCCAGAGAATAACAAAACACAGCAAAAACATGTCGATTCATGAAGTAGGAAGGCGCTTGAAGTAGATTGGAATCTGGGAATCCATAAATACCTACTTTCAACGACCAGCGAATAATCGTGTCGACCTCGGGCGGTACGCCGGGCACCTCCATGGGGCGCACGAAGCCGCAGTGCTCCCCGCGCAGCTGCTGCATGCATTCCGCCAGCAACGTGCGCAGCGAGTGTCACAGCTCGTGTCGCTGTTCCTGCTCGAGCTATTGGCATAGCTCGGTTCGTTCATTGAGCCGCGGCTTCCAGTGGGCGCTCTCGTCCTTCAGATCCTCGATCTCCTGCTTGCGCACCTTCGACTGCTGCAGCCACCTCGGCGGCCGCAAATCCACGATCTGAGGCTCGTTGGCGCCCTCGCTGTCCTCGAGCATTTCCTTCAGGACGAGGCAGCGCTCCACATCCTTATCCAAGTTCCTTTCCAGGTCAAGAACGACTCCGGATTGCTTCCCCAGCTGCCGATGCAGCTGAACGAACTCCTTCCGATCAGTCTGCACTGCGGCGCTGCGGGTCGCGGCAAGCCCCTCTGAGCGCCCGTCCGTGTTACTCTCGGCAGGGCATGGCACCCCCGCCGACTCGAACTGCGCGTCCATGTCGGCCCCGCTGGTGCAGCTGCAGCTGCCAGGGGCGTCCTGAGGGGCCGCGTCACCGCCGCCATTCACCTAATGCGACGACGCTGAAACTGCCGGCTCGCCTGTTGGCCCAAAGCCCCTAAGCTCCCCTCCATTCCCAATGCCAGCTATGGGGTTGACACCGCAGGCCCGCCTCCGCGTCGGCGCCTCGTCGCACAGGGTGTGCAGCCGCCCCAGGCACGAAAGACGGCGCCGCCACGTTCCGGATGGTGGGACTGCGCGCCAGCTGCGCGGCCTACGCGGCCGACGCAGGCGCCACGGTCTCCGCCACGCAGATCTCCACGAGGCTCTCCACGGGCGCCGCGCCTCTGGCGGCGGCTTTCTCTGGACCCCGGCCGCGCGGGCGCGGCAGGCGGGGCCCTCGCTGAGCCTGCCGCCAGGCTGCCAACGGCGCTCCCACGGGGGAAACGTGCTTGGCATGGCACCCGACGTTGCGCCTGAGCACGTCCTCAGGCAGCACCTCGCGGCGTGCGCAGCTTCTCCGCTTGCTTCTGCACCAGCCGCTCGCGCGGGTAGGCCGCCCACTGCTGAGCAGCCCTCCGAGCGCCGTACGATCTCCAACAAGCACCGACGGCCGACCGCCTAGCGGTCTGGCCACCCGTCGCCATCTTGATGCCAACGCCCCGCACCACCGAAAGTCGTGCGGCCACTTGAGCCAAAATGGCTACGGAGGAGGAGGAGGAGGGGAGGAGGAGGAGGAGGAGGAGGAGGAGGAGGAAGAGGAGGAGGAGGAGGAGGGAGGAGGAGGAGGAGGAGAGGAGTCCAGCTGACTCCCATCCCCCTCTCACCTGCCTCTTTAATTTTCCCGATGATTTTTCTGTTTTGGGGGCTGCTGCGGGCGTGAAGGCCAGGGTCCCAATCGACGCTGGGAACGCCTCGAATCATCCCCCCGCTGGGGCTCCTAGGCCTGTGCGCCCGAGGGAACCTCACGCAGCTAAGCCTCGCCCAGACGCTGTGCCCGTAGAAGACACGTCGCCAAGCGATGTGCACAGCTGCAACCAGATTTTATCAGACTTGAGAGGTTCTGGGCCTCGCCAAGTCTCATTTGCCGTGGCGCCGTGCATCTCCCCACATGTGCAAGGGGAGATCGACAGCCAGGCCAGAGAGAGAGCGCTGGTCAATCTCAGATGCGCTCCCAAGACCTCAGCCTTGAAGGGAGGCAGGGTCAGCTTAGGCAAAATAATTCCAGGACCATGCATGGGCCCTTCATCCCACCTGGGGACCTCTGGAGGCTCAGAAGGGGACCAAGGAGACCCCCCCCCACCCTGAAAGCCGAGCCAGAACCGTGCATTATGGACTACACCAGGGTCCAGTTGCGCTCCACCACATCATTACTTGACATAGCTCAAATTGCACGACCCCCAGAACTCGATTTTCTGGTTCCTGAAGAGCTTGAGCCACCAGCACGCTATGCCCTTGAGCATGCTATCAGATGGAGATCAGGCAACGATGACATCGAACGACTCAAGGAGGTTCAACTATACACGGATGGGTCTCACTACCTAGCCAAGGGAAAGGCGGACTGGGCCATCATCATGCTGGCCGAGGGGGACGAGGGTCAGTTCTTCATGGGCACCCTCAGGCACCAGCTCAGGGACTCATGTGGGCTCGGGTTAGATATTGAAAGGGTCACCAGCACAACCATGGAACTCCTCGCCATCTGTTGGGGACTTATTTGGGCCCTCTATACCTTCCTGAACACGTCGCCATCACGCTGGTTTCGGACTCGAAATGCTCCCTTGACACTATTAACTTAACCGCGATGCCCAAAAGAGACAGCGACCTGGCCAAGTTGGCTACGGTCATATGGGACGTCGTCAAGCAGCGAGCCAAGGCTAGCAACCAGCATGTGTATAGCCACAATCTGGATCCGTGGAACACCTTGGCTGATAATGTTGCCAAGGCGGCGGCGCTCGGTACTGTGCATGACTCTGTGCTGCCTGACCTCTGGGTTGAGGGGTTAGCTCATGTGCATCAGAGAGTGTGGGATTGGATTGAACCCACCCACTCAGACCGACACGCCTCCCCCCCATTGTAGATGGCTGTTTTGCTTCCCAGCAGTTCCCGATGAATGTTGCCAACCTGCCAAAACAGATGTTTGTCACCAAGAAGGTTGCAAAGGCGACCATCAGTTTTCAGGTTTGCCAGTTCAACGTTCAAAGCTTTCGAGAGGAGGAAAGAAAAGGACGCAAGGGGCCCCTGAGGAAGGCCCGTCTGGACATTATGCGTACCCAATTTCATCCGGACAACCTCGTTCTCATAGGACTACAAGAGACCAGAAATGCGCAAAGGGCGACGTTATCTGGTGACGGAAGATACTACATCATCTCGAGTGGACACAAGGACTTCAACCTGGGTGTTGAACTTTGGGCGAGCCTCGAGATCCCCTACGCGACCACCCCATCCAAGGAACTATTCTTCCAGAAAAATCATTTCAGGGTGCTGTTCAGGAGCCCTAGGATACTGGCCGTGAGAATAAAAGCTCCGCTGTTTTCGAGGGTTGTTGCGGTGGCCCATGCGCCACACTCCAGGGGCAGTGAGGCTTCTAAAGATGAGTTCTGGGAGAGGATGGGGAAATTTGCCCAGGATTACTGTCCGTCCCCGGTTCTGATTGATGCGAATGCCAGAACGGGGTCTAGGATCACTGCTCACATTGGAGCAGAGGGGTGTGTCCAGGAAGAAGACGAGAATGGTGTCAGATTCCATCAGTGGTTGGCTGAGCCCTCCACCCCCCTCCATGCGATCAATACCCTCCTCCCAACTCAACATGCTGACACGGGGGTCAGCAGGACTGGCAAAGGGCATCAGCTCGATTACATTGTTGTGTCCAAGGACCTGCTGGAGTGCGGCCAGCAAGTCAGGGTCCTGCATGAGTTTGACGCTGTCAGAAAACATCAGGATCACGCGCCTGTTGTGGCTGCTTTTGTTGGCAAGCCAGCCCGTGAGAAAGTCAAGTCAGCTCTCTCGATGCCCCTCGACAGGCGCAAGATGGAGGATCCGGAGTGTATCCAGGCCTTCAAGGACAAGCTCTCAGAGATCCCTGTCATGGGTTCGGGGGTTGACCCCAACGAGCAGCTCCAGGCGGCTAACCAGGGCATCAGAGAAGCTGCGAGGCAAACTCTGATGAGCCAGGGGAGGAGGGCTAGAAAGCCTTACTTGTTGCCCTCCGCGCTTAATCTCGTCACCATCAGGCGTGCGGCTCGGAAAATCATGAGCCTTGTGAGGAGGCAAGGCTTGTCTGATCACATCAAGGCCTCTCTCTTTGCTCTCGCTCAGAGGTTGCGTAAGGGGGACCTTTGGGAGCTTGCGGGAAATGGCAATGATGTTAGGTGGCTTGGGGACTTCTGGGAGCTCGTTAGAGGAGCCACTGATTTCGTGGAAAAGGATCCCCCCTGAGGAGTGGTTGCTGCATGTTGTGAGTTTCTACACCAACACTACTAGCACCCTGACCGCCATGGCCCAGGAAGATTACGCCGCCTATGTTACCTCCCAGGCCCAGGACATGACCTTGTCCTTAGATGCCAAACTGCCCCGTCATGCTTGGCAAAAACTCCACAAGGTTCTGAAGTGCAATGGCAAGAAGCCACCCAAGGCTATGGCGTTCCCGCTCAGAACCGATCCCCAAGGCAGAGTGCTCACCACCGCTCAGGAAGACGCGGACGACCTGCAGGCTCACTTTGCCTCGCATGAAGCTGCACGCGAGGTCACCCTCGATCAGATCAGATCGTTGAGGAGTACAATGCCCAGTCCCTTCCCCCCCCCTTCAGGTAGGATGGACATCAGCAATATTATAGACAAGTACACCATGATACACACGCTTAGGAAGGGTAAGAAAGGGAAAGCGGCGGGGGCAGATGCTATCAGCAAGGATGTTGTTGCCCTTGCCCCCGAGGAGGTCACCAGGCTGCGGCATCCCATTCTCGTGAAAACGTCCATTGCGTGTAGGAAACCTTGCGAATTTAAGGATGGTTTTGTTGCGACTTTCTATAAAGGCAAAGGTTCTCAGGAGATGGCGGCGTCCCAGAGGAACATACATTTGTCAAACACCCTCTCAAAAGTGCACCACACGTTCATCAGAGAGAGAGCTAAGGAGCACATATTTGCTTGTCTAGCGATGTCTCAGTGTGGCGGGCTTCCGCACACGTCTACTGATTTTGCGTCGCACCAGGCTCGTCTCACGATGGAGGCTCAGGCGTCACAGGGCAGATCGGCATTTGTGGTCTGCGTGGATCTGGTGGCAGCCTTCTACGGAGTCATAAGGCAGTTCGTGCTCTCCATGCCTCATGACGAGGCTGACTTACAGAGGGCCCTTGAGCAACGCAGTCTGCCTACCGCTCTCCATAGTAGCATCCTCGCCAACCTCCACCACCCTCCCATTTTGGATCGGGCCTTGCCCGACGAACATCTTCTCTGCCTCATCCGTGAAACGCAGCAGGGGGGTATTGGCAGGTGAGGGGGGCCAGCAGTTTTGCGAAGCCCGCCCTGGGGACTAGACCAGGGACTGCCTTGGCCACGGACGTGTTCAATGTTGGGTTTACGCCCATCATCAAGTGCGTTGAGTGTGGTTTTCGGTTGAGCGGTTTGTGTTGGACCCCTGGGAGCCTTGACCAAAACGAAAGGGTTTTCAGCAGTGAAGATGACCAGACCAAGCACCACTCGTCGACTTCCTTTGTTGATGATCTCACTTGCGTGGGAGGTGCTGACACGCCTGAGGCCTTGGAGCTTGCGGCGGCTAAAGCACTTGACATTGTTGCGACAGCTTGCCAGGCGTACGGGTTGAGAGTTCACCCCTCTAAGACTGTCGTCCTTTTTAAGATTTGCTGGCCAAGGGGTCAAAGCCTGTCGCAGCGCCTTCTTTAACAGGGAAGATTTGCACGTGGATGGGCCTATCACCCAAGTCAGAGCCCCAGTTCGGAGAGCTCACAAAATATTGGGGGTTATGATCATGGACAGTGGCGCCGTGACTGCTGAGGTCGCCAACAGGGCGGGGAGCATGCAGGCGGACGTTCGGCTCATTGCACGAGTTGCTAGAAGGGGGGCCCTTCCATCCAAGTTTGCTGCCCAGATTGGGGAAGTTTTCCTCGCCTCTCGCCTCCTGTTTGACGCGGCGACCCGGGGCCCTCTCTCTCTCTGGAAAACTGATGGAGCAATTAGCGAATCACCACGTCAAGATACACCGTGCCTCGCTTGGTTTTCCGCTCGGCAACAATGAAGAAGTTCAGGTTTCCAGCCAGAGGGCGCACAGAGAAGCCAACAGGAACATGGCCGAGGAGGTCCTTCGCATAGCCCGTATGCGCTACATTGTGCGCTTGATAGCTCATGCCCCACCCATGCTTCGAGTGGCGCTTGACTTTTTGATCGGCAAACCAAGGCAGTGGCCGTCTCTTCTGGCCTCGAATTTCCAGTGGGCCACGCAGCTTGCTCAAAAGAAGGAAGTCCCAGGCACGGGCTCTTTGAAGGAGTGGGTCGAGTTTGCGAGGAAGTCTCCAGCCCCCTTTAGAGCATTCGTGGTCAAGGTGTCCTCTCGGGCCAGGTTTCACAACGAGCAGATGTATGAGGTTGACCAGCTCGACAGACAATTCGCGGACATAAATAGAGGTACTGTCATGGAAGTCCTCCCACCCCACCCCCCCTCCCCCTGAGCTAGGATGGTATGTTTGCTACGATTGCGGCTACCATACCAAGACCGCCAGAGACCTCGAGGCCCACAGGGGAAACAATCATGTTCAAGATCAGGCTCTTCACAGATGGGTCACTGGAGCGTTGTGCCAGGCATGCTGTACGCAGCACCATGATGTGGGCAGACTCCACAAACATCTTCACCGTGCGGTGCGCTGTCGTGAACGGTGGAGAGCTTGGCCAGGCAGGCCATCAGCAGAGGAGCCCCAGGAGGACCGCAGAAGGAACTTGGCCAGGCAAAAAGAAAACAGAGCCGCCCACCTTCCAAATAACTATGCGCACAAGCCAGCCGTGAAAGTCGCTGGCCCTACCCTCCCCCCTGGGGGGCACCCTCCCGCCCAAGGCCAGCTCGAGGACAGTTGCCCTTCCCCTCCCTCAACCTGGCCCCCTCCCCGTGTATAGTAGGGAAGAAATCCTCAACTGTCGCAGGGATGACACCCGTTTTGTGCTGCACCTCTTCTCGGGCCAGCGTCGAGAGAACGACGTTCAACACGTCTTGGACGCACTCGTCGCCTCGGCTGGACTGAAGCTATTAACGCTGTCTGTCGACATCGCTCATCATGCTGAGCATGGTGATCTGTCCCGCCGCGAGACGATCCATAGGTGGGCCTCTCTCCTCCAGAGTGGCAGGGTTGTTACGGTTTTGGCGGGCCCCCCCAGTGAGACCTGGTCCGAGGACAGGTACCGAGCCGAGGCGGGGGCCAAAAACCCCCCGAAGCCCCTTAGGTCCCAGCAGGCTCCGTGGGGGATCAAGGCGCTCACCAACCGAGAAGTGTTGCAGCTCCGAAAAGGCAATGACCTGCTTAGGACCACCATTCTCATGCTTCACCTGTGCTACAAGTTTGAAGTGTGCGCCATCATGGAGTATCCGAGCAGTCGGGGCTCCGAGAGCTTGGCACCGTCAGCGTGGAGGCTCCCCCAGCTGGCAGCTTTCCGAGACAAAGAGAATGCCAGCACCCACGACATACAGATTGGCACAAAGCATATCACCCTCCTCACGCTCCACTGCCTGAGCATGGGAGAGGAGATTGTTGCTCGTGGAGGATGCAGGCGCGAGCAGGGTCTCAGCGAGGATGGCTTCTGCGAGCTCCTGGGCAAGGCCACCTTCAGGCAGGTCAGGCCCCAGGTAGCTCGGCTTTCAGGTGTCGAGGGGGAGGGGGACTTAGAACCCTGTCTGGCCCCCTTTTGTGTTCCCCTCGACCCCTACCCCCAGGTTGAGCATGGCGCCGATTTTGCGTTGTCCAACGTGCGCCATGCCACCTAATTCCCTTCCTCTCCGTCCCCTTCTCTCTCTTGGTCCTTTATTCCCGTCTCTAGGATAGGCAGCGAATCACTAATGCCTTTACGAGCGAGCGAGCGAGCGAGCGAGCGAGGAGGAGGAGGAGGAGGGGAGGAGGAGGGGGAAGAGGAGGAGGAGGAGGAGGAGGAGGGGGAGTAGGAGGAGGAGGAGGAGGGGCAGGAGGGGGAGGAGGAGGAGGAGGAGGAGGAGGAGGAGAGGAGGAGGAGGAGGAGGAGGAGGGCCCCTCCTCCTGAAGGGGTGGGGGCACAGGAAGGCCCACGCGCGCGCCGTCCGCGCGCCCCACGCGCGAGCCGCGTGGGCACATCATCACCGTGCCGCTGCCGCCGCCTGCGGTGGACACGACCTGGGCGAGCGGGGGCTGCCGCGGCTCGAGACACCGAGGGGAGGGGGACGATGGAGAATCCTCCTCCAGGTGCTTCTCCTCCTCCTCCTCCTCCTCCTCTTCTTCTCTCCTCGTCTCTTCTCTGCTCGGGATTCTGTTTCCCTTATGCAGTGACCACCCACTTGGCTTGCCAGGCATTGCACGCCGCCTGGCTGTCCGTCCGTCCGTCCGTCTGTCTGTCTGTCTCTGTCTTCCCAGCTCTCTGAGCCGCGGCGCTTTGAGCTTCTTAGCTCGGGGACGCGTCGGCCACCGCCGCCCTCTCCCTTGTCGGTGGCCCTGACGAGGTTGGGGGAGAGGGTGCCGAAACGCGCCCAGAGCCCAGCAAGGCATGAGGGTGCAAACCCGACTTGTCTGGCTGATGCTCTGGGGGGGCCTGTGCTCAGGGGAGGCTGCAGCACCGCTCAACGATGTGCTGTTTAACCGAACCTGCAGGATGGGCCCTTTCCCAAATCCGTGTTTCGGTGCGGATCGTACGCGCGCCTCGTCTCCGTCGTCGTCGTCGTTGTCGGCGTCGTCGTGGTCGTGGTGCGTGTTGCTCTGCTCGGGATTGTGTTTCCCTTTTGCAGTGACCACCCACTTGGCTTGCCAGGCATTGCACGCCGCCTGGCTGTCCGTCCGTCCGTCTGTCTGTCTGTCTTCCCGGCTCTCTGAGCCGCGGCGCTTTGAGCTTCTTAGCTCGGGGACGCGTCGGCCACCGCCGCCCTCTCCCTTGTCGGTGGCCCTGACGAGGTTGGGGGAGAGGGTGCCGAAACGCGCCCAGAGTCCAGCAGGGCATGAGGGTGCAAACCCGACTTGTCTGGCTGATGCTCTGGGGGGGCCTGTGCTCAGGGGAGGCTGCAGCACCGCTCAACGATGTGCTGTTTAACCGAACCTGCAGGGTGGGCCCTTTCCCAAATCCGTGCTTCGGTGAGGATCGTAAGCGCGCCTCGTCTCCGTCATCGTCGTCGTCGGCGTCGTCGTGGTCGTGGTGCGTGTTGCTCTGCTCGGGATTCTGTTTCCCTTATGCAGTGACCACCACCACCCTCGTCTCTTCTCTTCTCAGATCTGGACTTATCGTATAGCTGATTGTCTTCTCTTCTATTCTCTTCTCATATCTTCTCTTCTCTGCGCCCCAAATGGGACGTCGGGGCCGGCGACTCGGGCAGAGGCGGGCGGCCGCGCTCAACCCCGAGGGCAGGGGGACGATGGAGACATGAAAGCTCTGCAGAAACGGCGGCAAGGTGGGTGGGGAAAGAAGGGTCACGTAGGTTCGTCTTTAGCAAAGGGGGTGTAGTGACCAAATGTGTACCCGGGAACCTGCCCGAGCGTGGCCGAAACTGGCGCCCGAGATTGTCCTTTTGTACCCATCCCTGCTGTGTTGGGTTCTCGCTGTGATTAGAGCGCTGCTCGGGCGCCTTCGCCCCCCCCCCCCCCCCCCCGTCCTCCTCCCCTTGCATCCTGCACGCCCAGTCGGGGCTGCGAAACGCGCAACTGCCTCCACTCCCAGGGGGTCGTGGGAGGCACGGCGGAGGTGCGGGCAGCGCAGATCGCTTCGGGGCCTCACGGCTCCGTCGAGGGCTGTGAACTGGGCTCCTGGGGGGCACGGCGGACCTGAGGGCATCGAGACCTCGCGGCTCCGTGGGGGGGGGGGCTGCGAACTGCGCAACCGTCGTCAGTCTGGTGGGGCCCGGGGAGGCACGACTGAAACGAGGGCAGCGCAGCTCCGTGCGAGACCTCGCGGCTCCGTCGGGGGCCGTGAACTGCGCAACCGGCGCCACTCTCGCTGGCTCCTGGAAGGCACGGCGGAGGGGAGGGCAGCGCAGATTAGTTGGAGACCTCGCGGCTCCCTTGGAGGTTGCGCCGCTGTCGTCGCTTTCGTGAGCTCCTGGGAGGCACGGCGAAGGGGTGAGGGCAGCGCAGATCCACGGGAGACCTCGCTGCTATGTCGGGGGCTGCGAACTGCGCGACTGCCGCCACTTTCGTGGACTCCTGGCAGACACGGCGAAGTGAAGGGCAGCGCAAATCACTTCGAGACCTCGCGGTCTCCGTGGGGGGGCTGCGAACTACGCAACTGCTGCCACTCACTCTCGTGGGCTCCTGGGAGGCACGGCGGGGTGCAGGGCAACGCAGATCGCTTCGAGGACTCGCGGCTCCCTCGGAGGCTGCGAGTTGCGCAACTGCCGCCACTCTCGTGGGCTCCTGAAAGACACTGCGGAGCGCAAGGCAGCGCAGATCACTTCGAGACCTCGCGGCTCCCTCGGGGGCTGCGAACTGCGCAACGGCCGGCAAACTCGCGGGGCCCTGGGAGGCAAGGCGAGGTGCAGGGAAACGCAGATGCCTTCAAGACCTCGCAGCTCCCTCGCTGGACGTGAACCGCGCAACTGTCGCCACTCTCGTGGGTCGTGGGCTCCTGGAAGGCACGGCGGAGGTGAGGGCAGCGCAGATTCGGGCGAGACCTCGCGGCTCCGTCGTGGGCTGCGAACTGCGCAACTATCGTCACCTCCATGGGAGGCACGGCGAACTACAGGGCAGCGCACATCGCTTCCAGGCATCGCGGCTCCCCGGGGGCCGCGAACTGCGCAACCGTCGCCACTCGTGCGGGCTGCTGGGAGGCACGGCGGAGCGCAGGGCAGCGCAGAGCGTGCATGTCTCGCGATGTGTTCTTGCATGTGGAGCGTTCACACAGAGGAGTCGCCTCGCGTGGAGAAGGGATCGGGTACGCCTCGGGTGGTTTTGGAAGGACGAGAGGAAGCGGACAGCAACACAGAGCACCTCCGTCACGAGTGCCTGGCAGCAACGCCCAAGCCAGGAAACGACGCACTCACATTTGGCAAGGGCGCGCACCAACAAGCAACTGCGCGCGGCCGTGGAAAAGAGGAACAGATGATGGGAGGGGGAGGGTTAGTGGGCATCGTGTTTGCCAAGATCGGCTCTCACGCGCAGCGCCTGCTTAGAACACTGGCAGAAGGCACAAGTTAAAAAGCTCGGGCGACAGAAAGAGGCAGAAGGGAGAGCAGGGGCGAACATGCGGGCGGTTTTCGCCGAACGCACAAAGCTGGACAAGCTGTCCCGCAAAACGCGTCTGAGATGTTTCTGATGAGCGCCCAGACAGAGACAGTCTGCTGACAGAAACTGCAGTGTAGCGCCGTGAGGGAGAGAGGGGACTGGATGGAAAAGCCGAAACAAGACAGACACCGTCCACGACAGGACTACAGCATGTTGGGCGCAATCACGCGCCAACGAATGGTATCCAACAACGCTAATATGGACTCTAAATAGAAAGTGCGGCCCCGACCCGACACCATTTGGCGCAGAGGACACGCGGGCCATGAAACGGCAAAGAGGGCAAACCCAGAGCACCGGGGCCCCGAAGTTGGCCGGCCGCAGTCGCAGGGCCATGGGAGTGCGCCCGCGCGCGCATGCAGCAAGCGAGAATCGCAAAATCCCCAACTTGGGTGACGGGAAAAGGGAAAGAAGAAGGAAGAGGAGGGACAACCGTCCCGGACCGAGCACCTGCAGGCTGAAACCAGATGCCGCTGCCTTGTTGTTGCTGCTGCTGCTGTTATTGCTGATGGCGACAGGCTGCCTAAAGGTCCAGACGCCCTCGGCCCAAGGCCGAGACAAGTAGTATGGGGTTAAGAAGAAGCCGCCCCAGCGCAGCCTCGTGGCCACCCTGGGGCGAAATCAACTGTGAAAAGCGCTGGCAGGGCAGCTCGCAGCCGAGGAGGGGACTGCGGCCACCGCACTTCCGGGCCCCCGTCAGTGCGCAGGGGGGAGACCCCAACAAGTCAGGGGCACGCTTCGGTGCTAGCGGGAATTGAGCGGTACAAGCCAGATTTGGGCGAGCCCCCAGAAAAGAGGACGACGACGAGCAGGACCCCCCGGGTACACGGGACACCCCCTTTCCCAGCCGCAGCCCTTCGCGACTCGCCTCGGCAGACACCAATAGCGAGTCCCGCGTACCTTATGCCCCAGCCCCCCCCCCGAAAGAGAGCCAGGAATCAGGTGCCGGCAGAAGTGGCACACCAGTGCCATAAGCCGGAGCAGGACGCAGGGAGGACAATGAGGCGCCAGGGTGCCCCATGCGCAGAGGGAGCCTGGCACGCCGCACGGCCCCTCCCCCAGCGGCCCGGAACCCTACGCGTTTTTAAACACACTTTTACACACCCCCTGTAAACGTTCAGATAGCCGCCTCAACTGCAAATTAGGAGGAGGAGTAGCGCAGTCTCTCTCGTGCTTGTCCCTCCTCTCCTGGCGCAAAGTTTCGGCTCGAGGCGTGGGTTTCGCGGGCGAGGCCCGCACTCGAGCCTTCAGAGAGGGGTAGCTTCCAGCCCCTGCTCGCCCCGCGCCCGCCAGGCTCGGGCGCCGCCACGACGCCGGCCATCGGGCGCCCCGGCTGGCTGCTGGTGACCGCGCTCGCCCTCTGCGAGCTGGACGGGCTGCTGGAGGTCTTCGGCGGGCGCCAGCAGGAGGCCGAGGAGATCCTCATCGAGCCCTTCGACCTCGGAGGAGGCGCCGAGTGGCGGGGGTCGCCAGCGGGTTTCATGGCGCCGTGGAGCAGGTGGAACCGCGTCTACGTCCAGACGCAGGGGAGGAACACGGGGGTGGTGATGCTGCTGGTCAGTCGGGTCGGTCCAGGGACCTCGTTGGTTTGGACCGCGATCGACCCCGCGAAGCGGGTGCAGATCATCAACCTGCGGGACAAGGCGAGGATGCTGCCGCGCCCGAAGAAGGGAGTGACCTGGACCGAGCACCCAGGGCTGAATGAGAAGGAGAGAGAGCAGGCGATCATAGCCGCGGAGCGGCTCATTGTGCGACATGAGCTGGGACAGGCTGGTGCGGACAGTGCCAAGGCCAACCTGACGAAGGGCAAAAAGGCGAGCTCGAAGGCCAAGGTGGCGTCCTGGTTCGGCAAGGGCCTCGTGACCACCGTGGTGACGGCGTGGGCCCACAAGACGTGGGGTGGTGCTGCAGCGGAGTTCTTTGTGGGCTGGAGGTTGTGGCGTTGGCTGCATCTCGGGTCCTTCTTCGCCGCAGGGTACCACACCGTCTCGGCGGGGATGCAGGCGATCGAGGACCTGGACAACTTCCGCGAGTTCCTGGGGGAGCTGTACGAATCGGGCGACCTCGAGCTGTGCGCGGCATACCTGGGCTGCGTTCTCATCGTGATCTACGGGATCTGGACATACGGATGCTCGTGCCGAAAGGAGGTCGACTCGGACAGCGACTCGGGCTCGGACTCGGACGGCGGGTCGGTGCACGCTGGCGATGACGTGAGTGACGTGAGTGGCGACGAGCGGGACACCAAGACCCTGTTCGCGGAGTTGGCTCGCGGTCAGTCTGACTTGGCCGATGCTGTGGGTATGCTGAAGTCGAGGCTGGATGTCGGGGGCGGAGCGGGAGCAGGACCTGCCTGCGGCAGTGGGGCTCTGGCGTCGGAGCCAGGCCCGCCTCCCCCGCCCCCCGCGGGGCCGCCGCCGCCCAGAGGAGACGACCCCAGCTCGGCCGAGGTGGATGCGTTCATCAAGAAGCTGACGGAGCACGAGGAGCTGGTGCAGCGGGACTCGGGCTTGAGCACCCGAGCGCAGGCAGGGTCGCCCACGCCGAGCTCGAGTGCAGCGTCCTGGGAGAAGGTTGGAGACCTGGGCGAGCTCGACGACCCCCTGAAGGACCAGATCGTGCAGCTGAAGGAGGAGTCGAAGAACCCAAAGGAGAGCTTGCTGGCGACGTTGGAGAAGTATCGCCGCGTGGCGGGTTCCACCGTGGGGGGGATCAGGGCCCGCGTGGCGCCGACGGTGCTGGCGAGGCTCTACAAGGGCGGACGGAGCGCACGCGTGGAGACGCAGGAGTGGCTCCGCTCCAAGGAGCTGCAGGGCGCGGGCATCGCGCAGGAGCTGAATATGCTGGCCCTGGTCCTTGACAAGATGATGAGCCAGGGGCAGTACGACGAGCTGATCAACTCGCAGGCCGCGGAGGTGACCTGCCTGCGCCTGTACTCGATCTGGAAGGCCTACGAGCGGGTGCAGTGCAAGAGCGACTGGCTGAGGCCCAAGGCGCAGCACGGCGGCAAGTGGCGCTCCAAGGTCGACTGGAGTCTGGCGGAGGAGTACCTGCGCCTCGACGGGGGCCCCAACAGCGAGAACAGGGGGGCCGATGACGAGGTCCTGGAGAAGCTCAGGCGGCGGGCGATCCTCAGCAAGCACCTGGGTGAGGTGCGCTCGGGGCAGCCTGCCGGCGAGGACGAATAGGTTGCGGCCGGAGCTATCGTGGTGTGCTCTGGCCAAGGCCTGAGGGGTCAATCCCCTCTACCACGGCCGCGGCGGCGAGCCGCTTTCGTGCCGAGCTTCTTGCTGGACACGTCTTTCGGGTGGTGGTGCTACATCGGGCTGGTGAGCTTCCTGACGATCGGCTGTGGGGTCTTCCACGGCGGCGTCGGAGCGTCGAGGCCTTTCTTGTACTTGGGGCCTCGCGCCGTTCTGTGGCGAGCAGGTTTTCCCGTACGTCGGAGCGCAGGTCGCTCGGCGGTCCCAGATGCCTACTGGGGAGAAGGATTTGAGAGAGAGGGATCCCTTGAGGAGTCTGCCTGGGCTCCCATTCCCACTACAGTCGAGGAGGTCGAGTTCGAGCCTGTCCGAGAAGGAGCTGAGGACAACCTGGCAGCGGACTTCGAGGACGATAGCGGCGATCAGGAGTATGGCGACGGGCTGTTCGAATGGTTGGATACATCCATCGACCCTGACGGACAAGCAGACGTGCCAGACGGACTGGAGTGCGAGTACGCCGCTACAGAAAAGACTGGTGACGGAAGCCTGGGACCTTCACGCCGCGAGGGCGAAGTGGGGGACCATCAACGACGGCAGGGCGGCATTGAGCCGCTTGGCAGGAGGAAGCCCGACAGAGTATTTTGCGAAGGGAGCGAGGCCTACGACGTCTACGGCATCGAAGGCTTCACCGCAGTTGAGGAAGGGCGACCTGTGCCCTCTGAGAGCGGAGCAGGTGTCTCTCCCAGCGCCGGGGACCCAGAGTTTGGAGGTGGCTGCGATCTCGAGTCTCGCTGGGCGGTACCTCACAGAGGCCGGCCAGCTGATGATCAAGGGCTCGGGGGAAGTCGACTGGGAGAAGTACGAGGCGACAAAGAGCTACTCGGACCCGGCGTGGCGGAGCAAGAAGGAGCGCTTGGCACTTGCCCTGCGGATGGCGCAGGCTGGAATGATAACATATGTGACGAGGGTACGCGAACATGTCGGGCTGTTCACGGTGGCGAAGGACTTCGACCCCAAGACTGGTGGCATTGTGAAGTCGCGGCTGATCTGGGACTGCCGAAGAGTCAACCTGCTCTTCGTGGATCCCCCGTGGGTGCCTTTGGGCAGTCCCGCGGGCCTCGCGCTCCTAGAGCTGGACGAGGCGGTGCTGCGTGGACGGCGGCTCTTCTCCTTCCAGGGCGACGTACCGGACTGGTTCTATCGGTTGCACTGGGGTTCGTTTTTGGCGGAGTATTTTGTGGTGGAGGATGTCTCGCCGCAGGAGCTGTACCAGTACGGGATGGAGCAGGGTGTGGCTTTGCCGAAGCCGCGCGAGGAGGACGTTGGTATTGGGGCTTCGAGTTTGGTCATGGGCTCGGCGTGGGCGGTGTTCTTGGCCCACAGCTGCCTGGAGGCAAGCTTCGAGTCCCTGAAGGCCCCCAGCTTGACTTACGGCAAGCCCACCCCGTCGTTTGGCCTATCGGAGGAGGAGGCGATCAGGTTCCTGCTGATGTTGTACATCGACGACTACATCGGCTTCACCCTCGAGGGCGAGGACGGCGAGCAGAAGATCCTGGAGGACAAGGAGATGATCAAGGAGCTTCTGAACGGCAAGGGGCTCGCGGTGCACAAGGACGCCTGGGGCGAAGGGATGGAGAACGGCCTGGGCCTGCGCATCGCCGCCACGAGGCCCTACACGCTGAGGATCCAGCCGAAGAAGATGGAGCAGGTCGTGCTGGCTACCGGGGCGGCGGTGTTGGAAGTGGCTCTCAGACCTTCGGCGGTGGCTTCTCTGGTCGGGCACTGGACCTGGACCATGATGATCTTCCGCCCCTCGTTTGCGATCCTGGACGCGACCTACAGGTGGCTGAGGGAGTTCGACGAGGAGGAGAGTGTTGTGCCGCACCGCTTGCCCGAGGAGGTCAGGAGCGAGTTGAGGGCCGTCGCGTCCCTCTCGGTCTACATGGAGTCGAACCTGGAGATGGGCTGGTGGCCGAGAGCATACATGACGGATGCGTCCAACGAAGGCTTCGGCGCCCTGGCCTGCGACTGCGCGGAGGAGGACGTCCGACGAGAAGCTGCCCGTGGAGATGGGGGAGCTTGGGGACCCCTGACCGAGCAGAGCTACACCGAGATCGAGCGAGCGCAGGAGGCGATCGGCGAGGAGGAGGACCTCCCGGCCGCTCCCACTACGGGGCGACCTGGGGTGTTGGAGCTCTTCGCTGGGAGCTCTCGCTTGCTGGGGGCGATCAGGGAGATGACCGACTCGTGGGGCGAGGCCTGGGACATCCAGCGGGGCGTGGAGTTCGACGTACTGGTCACAGAGAACTTGGAGCTGTTGTTACGGAGAGTGAGGACTGGCTGGTTCTGGTGGGTGCATGTTGCCCCCCCGTGCGCGACGTTTTCGAGAGCAAGGCAGCCGCCGCTGAGGTCGAGCGATCACCCGTGGGGGCTGCCGGACTGCACGGAGACGGACCAGGCCAAGATAGACGAAGGGAACGCTTTGGCTTTGATAGCAGTAGAGGTGGTCAAGATCTGCCTACGCCTTGGCATTGGATTCACCCTCGAGAACCCCAGGACCAGCATGATATGGGCGTTCGCGCCAATGACCGCGCTCTTGGATCTCGAGGGGGTGTTCCGTGTGGAGGTGGATTACTGCATGTATGGCGAAGAATGGAGGAAGCCAACTACGTTCATCACCAACGTGAAGAAGATGGCGACGCTACAGCGGGTGTGCTTGTGCCCCGCGAGCCGATGCAGTCGGACTGGCCGTGCTCACCGAGAACTACGAGGACGATCGCCAGGTGGGCTACGGTGGACTCAGGTGGCATGTGCTTACCCGCTGGAGTTGTGCAGGGCATACGCGTCCACTCTGCAGGAGCTCGAGCCGCACTGGGACTCGATACCAGCGGGGGCCCGGCTTCGCCTGCAGGGCGACCGCGGGCGCGTCGTGCGAGCGACTGGGCCGGCCCTGCCTCTGCTGGGCCATTGGCTGGAGAAGAAGTGGCACGTGCTGTTTCAGGGACGTTGGTCTCACGCAGAGCACAACAATGTCTTGGAGCTGCGTACGGTGGTGGCGGTGCTCCGACACCTCAGTCGCACGTCCCAGAGCTGGAATCACCGCGTGCTGTTCTTCACCGACTCGTTGGTGAGCCTAGGCGTTCTCAAGAAGGGGCGCTCGTCTGCCAAGGACCTCTTGCACCTGGCGAGGATCGGCGGCATCATCCAGATGGTTTGCAGGATCCGCGGGTACTTCAGGTGGGTGCCGAGCGAGCTCAACCTGGCAGACGGCCCCTCGAGAGGTCAAGGCATAGGCGCGGCGGAGGACACCGTGGCGGGCCACGTGGGCCGTGGGGTGCCGAAGGAGCTACTTCAGCGGCTGCAAGATCGGGCCCGACGAGGACCGCCTGGAGCTTCGCATTTGTGATGGCCATGAGCGGGCTGACGCTGTGCGAAGCGATGCCGCGGCGCGGGGTGGACGGCCCCGCTACGACCTCTGCAAAGCCCCCCCCTCTGGCTAAGAGGGGCGCTCGGGCCTGGGAGCAGGCCCCGAGTGACAAGCTGCACCACAATGTGAGGCTCGTGGTGCACGCAGTGGACGACGCCACGAATCAGATCTACGAGAAGGAAGTGAGGACCTTCCTCCTGGACGTGAAGCGGCACGGGCTCCCCTTCTCCACTTACGAGGAAAGGGATGCGGCGCTTGGCGGGTACATATCGGACATGTGCTACGTGATGCAGTTGCCCTTCGGCAGGGCGTCAGCGTTGTTCAATGGTTTCATGCACATCTTCGAGGACCACCGCAATCGGCTCCCCGTCGCGGCCAGGGCGCTGAAGTCCTGGTCTAGGATGGGCTTCCAGAAGGAGGGGGCGCCGGTGCCGTTCGAAGCGGTGGGGTGCGTGCTCTACGACCTCTTTGAGCACGGCCAGCTGTACGAGGGGGCCGCGGTGCTGCTGCAGCTGGACGGCTGGCTGGGGGAGCAGGACTGGGGCCTCCTCAGGAAGACGGACGTGGCGGTGGGCCCCGACGGGGAGGTCGGGCTCACCTTGGGCCGCAGAGAGCGGGGCGAGAAGGTGAAGACGGGAGCGAACCAGGGCGTCGTGGTCTCGTGGCAGGTGACGAAGGCCATCCTACGGGCGATTGGCAAGGGCGCAGCACCACGGGACCTCCTCTTCCCGATCTCGCAGGACAAGTACAGGAAGGCGTGGAGGCAGGCCTTCGACAGGGCGG
Source organism: Prorocentrum cordatum (assembly GCA_963575745.1). Taxonomy (NCBI): domain Eukaryota; class Dinophyceae; order Prorocentrales; family Prorocentraceae; genus Prorocentrum; species Prorocentrum cordatum. The sequence goes on along the minus strand of CAUYUJ010015375.1, from coordinate 126,043 downwards.
GCCTGGCGGACTTCGGCCCCCCGCACTCGCTGAGGCACGCGGGGGCAGCGGCCTACATCGCCGCTGGCGGCTCGCTGGAGGCGGCGCGCCGGAAGGGCCGCTGGCAGACCACGTCGGCCCTTCAGCGCTACACGAAAGTGCACGTGCTGATCGAGCAGCGGAGCCGGCTCACCCCCGCGCAGCTTGAGCGGGGGAGGGCCTCTGGCGCAGGCCCGCCCAGCAGATCTCAGAGGCCATCTACCGTTCCGACGCTGTGCTGGCCCCGCTGGCGCGGGACATGGTGCACGAGCTCGGGGCAGCCAAGAACGACGAGGTCGTGCTGCCGCAGCTGGAGAGTATGGCGGACGGAGGCGCGGAGCCCACCAGCCGCCCATCCACTGCTGGCCGTAGCAGGGCCAGACGGCAATGAGCAGGCTGCTGCAGCCCCCACTCTCATTTCAGGCCCCGCCTTTTGCGGGGGCCATATCTTTTGATATGAATGCAGGAGCCTCGAGATTTGGGCGCGTGCACCCTGTCCTCCACTTGTCTTCCTTGAACATTTGATAGATATGGGGAAAATATAAAGCAGGTTTTTTGGTGGGTGAGAGCGACACAAATTATCTCCCTTTCCCCCCCTCCCGAATGTGTGCCGCGCTCGTGTCTAGCTGTGGCTGGAAGCGTGAAGGCACAAGTGCCAGTCTAGTGATGACGGGACTGGGGGTTTCGCCGCGAGGCTTTTTGGCCCGACCGTGGGCCGAGGCACGGTCAGGTACCTCTCGGCCTTTTATGTTTCGGGCCTCACACGGGGCCCCGCCGCTGCGAACAGATACTTTCGGAGGGTGCCCCCTCCTCTCGAGCCGCTCGCTGTCCTGTGGGGTTTTCTCTCCCGCTGCTGCGTCGGATATTCTGTGGGGCCTCTTTTGATTAGGGTTGTCGCTCTACCCCCGCCTGCCCCCAGCACTCTAAAACCAAGATTTTATGGTATAGGCACTCTCCGAGTTAACATACATTCAAGCCTGGCTCTCGAGTGTGGGTGCTGTGTAAACGAATCTGGATGCTCCGCGGCAGGCCCTCCTCCGGCTGGCGACAAGGCGCCGCCCCCCGCCGCGCGCGCCCCAGCCCCGCGGTGGCGGCACGGGCCGTCCCTCAGTGCCGCCCCGCGGCTCTGCAGACGCTGATCGCGGCGCACGGCTCTGGCCCCCCGGAAGGGCGCACAGGGGGGTTGGGGGGCACTGGCCCGCCTGCCCGCAGGCCGCTCCGCTTGCGCCGCAGGGCCGGCCGCGCGCCCCAGCTGCCCAGGGCGTCCCGGGCCGCTGCCTCGGCCGCCGCAGCCCCGGGGGAGAGGCCACGGGCCCGAAGAAGACCAGGGACCGCCCCCCGGACGACGACGACGGGGAGGGAGGCGAGGAGGGAGGCCACGGCCGGGGGGGAAAAGGGCAGGAGGAGGAGAGCACAGGGGCAGGGGGAAGGGGAGCGGGGCCCCCTGCCCCCCAGGGCGCGGGGCCCCAGGGGTCGGCCCGTGGCCGGCGCCACTCGGCTGGCAGCCGCGGTGCCCTGGAGCCGCACCGGTGCAGGAGGGCTGCCACTCCGCGTGCTGACGCTGTGCGGCGGAGGCTCTCCTGTCCGGGCCGCGTGGCCGATGGCCTTTCTGTGGGCGTTCGCCGAGCGCGCCCGCCTCGAAGCGTCCAGCCGGGCGCCGCGATCCGAAGGAAGACGGGGTGGGAAGAAGAGGAGGAAGAAGCCGGGTCTCTCCCCAGTGCTCCTAAGAGTGAGCCCTTGAAGAGGAAGAAGTCGGGTCTTTCCCCCGTGCTCCCACACTATGCCGTGGAAGGCTTCCTCGTGTCCCTGAGCCTCGACCGAGTGGCGTTCGTCGCTGTTGTCTTCCTGGAGCGCTCGACCCCGATGCCTTCGCCCGGCGCGTGCCGCGCCGGGGACATCGTCGGGGTCGTTTTGAGTTGTTGTTTTTTTCGCAGCGGTCTGGCAACAGGCGAAAGGCCACGCCTCTGACATCGTCAAGCAATATCATTGCTACATGCGCGTGAGCAGTCAGGGCAACACACTCAGGACACCAGCGGGGGGACAACTGTTGAGCCCAAACTTGCAAGGCAGGTTTGTCCTGAACCTACCCGTGGGTGGATACATAACATTGTATACCACACCCGCCCCGCCAAGTAAGAATCAACCGCCACGGGCCAGTGTCAGCGTACACAGACCACGCCCCAGAGAGGGGAGCTTGTATACTGGACCCACAACCTGGACCTTCGCTCGCCCCATGGGGCTTTCAGGTGTGGTGTGCACTTGTTTCGAACGGACGCTAGGGGCCAGATCGGCCCGACAGCATGTCGAAGAAAAGAGGAGGAGAAAGAAGAGCGGGCAGCGTGGCAGCAAAAAGCGGCTGCCCCAAGCGAGCTCGCGCAACCCTGCAACCAGTCATCGGCGGGGCCAGCGTGCTCCTCCCCGTCGGCTGCCCTCATCCCCCTGAGCCGGATTGAAGCCCAGAACATTGAAGTCGGGCCAATGCGCGGGCCAGTTTGGTGGCGCCTCCAGCCATGCAGCTTGTACGCGGCCTTCGTCACTTCCTATTAGTGCCCGTCCAGCTGCGCGCGCAGGACGCCCCGAAGACGGCCATGCGATCCTCCCGCGACAGCGGCTGGACCCAAAAAAATCATTGTGCCGAACGCGGTGATGTGCGGGCACGGGGCGTAGTGCTGGATCGAGTCCTCTTGGCCGCACCCCATCATGCACTGAGCATGGCATGCGTCGCAATACCACCCAACAGTTTTTTACCTAACAGCGAAGACTGATAGGTTTCTAATGGTCTCAAAAGAAAGCATCTTGACTCCTCAGGGGGGTCGGGGCAGATGTCGGACGGGTGCCGGGGAGAATCCGCGGAAGTCGTTTTAAGCAAACAGTTACACACTTCGTGGTCTTCGAAGTCCCAAAACTCCTCTCCCGGGCCACATTCTGAATGCCCGGAGCCAACTGTAAGCCACTTCGTGCTCTTCGAGTTCCCAAAACTCCATTCCCGGGCCACATTTTGAATGCCCGGAGCCAACTGTAGGCCACTTCGTGCTCTTCGAGTTCCCAGAACTCCATTTCCGGGCCACATTTTGACTGCCCGGAGCTAACTGTAGGCCACTTCGTGGTCTTCGAGCTCCCAGAACTCATTTCCTGGGCATGACTTTGAATGCCCGGAGCCAACTGTAGGCCACTTCGTGTTCTTCGAGTTTCCAGAACTCCATTCCCGGGCCACATTTTGAATGCTGAGGCAGGCTGATGCTGAGGCTGAGACAGGCTGAGGCTGAGGCAGGCTGGGGCTGAGGCTGAGGCCGAGGCTGAAGGCAGACTGAGGCTGAGGCTGAAGCTGAGGCTGAGGCTGAGGCTGAGGCTGAGGCTGAGGCTGAGAGGCTGATGCTGAGGCTGAGGCTGGCTGAGGCTGAGGCTGAGGCTGAGGCTGAGGCTGAGGCAGGCTGAGGAGGCTGAGGCTGAGGCTGAGGCTGAGGCTGAAGGCTGAGGCTGAGGCAGGCTGAGGCGAGGCTGAAGGCTGAGGCTGAGGCTGAGGCTGAGGAGGCTGAGGCTGAGGCTGAGGCTGAGGCTGAGGCTGAGGCTGAGGCAGGCTGAGGCTGAGGCTGAGGCTGAGGCTGAGGCTGAGGCTGAGGCTGCTGAGGCTGAGGCTGAGGCAGGCTGAGGCCTGAGGCTGAGGCTGAGGAGGCTGAGGCGAGGCTGAGGCTGATGAGGCTGAGGCTGAAGCAGGCTGAGGCTGAGGCTGAGGCTGAGGCTGAGGCTGAGGCTGAGGCTGAGGCTGAGGCTGAGGCTGAGGCTGAGGCCGAGGCTGAAGGCAGAGTGAGGCTGAGGCTGAAGCAGGCTGAGGCTGAGGCTGAGGCAGGCTGAGGCAGGCAGGCTGAGGCTGAGGCTGAGGCAGGCTGAGGCTGAGGCTGAGGCTCATGCAGGGTGAGGCTGAGGCAGGGCTGAGGCTGAAGGCAGAGGCTGAGGCTGAGGCAGGCTGAGGCTGAGGCTGAGGCAGGCTGAGGCTGAGGCTGAGGCTGAGGCTGAGCAGGCTGAGGCTGAGGCTGAGGCTGAGGCTGAAGCAGGCTGAGGCTGAGGCTGAGGCAGGCTGAGGCTGAGGCTGAGGCAGGCTGAGCTGAGGCGGCTGAGGCTGAGGCTGAGGCTGATGCAGGCTGAGGCTGAGGCAGGCTGAGGCTGAGGCCGAGGCTGAAGGCAGACTGAGGCTGAGGCTGAAGCAGGCTGAGGCTGAGGCTGAGGCAGGCTGAGGCTGAGGCTGAGGCAGGCTGAGGCTGCTGAGGCTGAGGCTGAGGCTGAGGCTGAGGCTGAGGCAGGCTCAGGCTGAGGCAGGCTGAGGCTGAGGCCGAGGCTGAAGGCAGACTGAGGCTGAGGCTGAAGCAGGCTGAGGCTGAGGCTGAGGCAGGCTGAGGCTGAGGCTGAGGCTGAGGCTGAGGCTGGCTGAGTCTGAGGCAGGCTGAGGCTGAGGCTGAGGCTGATGGGCTGAGGCTGAGGCAGGCTGAGGCTGAGGCCGAGGCTGAAGGCAGACTGAGGCTGAGGCTGAAGCAGGCTGAGGCTGAGGCTGAGGCAGGCTGAGGCTGAGGCTGAGGCTGAGGCTGAGGCTGAGGCTGAGGCTGCTGAGGCTGAGGCAGGCTGAGGCCCGACTGATGCTGAGACTGAGGCAGGCTGAGGCTGAGGCTGAGGCTGAGGCTGATGGGCAGGGTGAGGCTGAGGCAGGCTGAGGCTGAGGCCGAGGCTGAAGGCAGACTGATGCTGAGACTGAAGCAGGCTGAGGCTGAGGCTGAGGCAGGCTGAGGCTGAGGCTGAGGCAGGCTGAGGCTGAGGCAGGCTGAGGCTGAGGCTGTGACTGCGACTGCCGTTGCCACTGCGACTGTCATCGCGAATGCGACTACGACTGCGAGAACAGCAGAATTCTACAACTGGGTTCTCATCTGAATCTTAAGGGGAATGCTTCCAGGTATGCTCTTACACATCGCTGTTAGGTTGCTTTGCCGGGATAGTTTTTGAGCTGAACGCCCGCACAGCCTTGGTGAACACAGCAGCGGCGGCTGGGACAGCGCTGTTGGCAGTAAGGGAGTCCAGAGAGCCCCAAGAGAAGGGTCAAGAGGCCTCCAAGAGGCCCCCAAGATGACACGAGAGGGCTCGAAGATGCCACAAGATCGCTCCAAGACGCCCAAGATGGCCCCCAGACGCCCCAAGAGGCCTCCAAGAGCACTCTCAAGAGGGCCCCAAGATGCAACATTCATTGCTTTCCCTTGGGTTTTTGGAAAGATTTTGGTGTTTCTACCTTTGCGGCTTCCCAACGCCCCAAGACGGCCCAAGAAGCCCCCAAGATTGTCCCAAGAAGGCCCAAGAGGCCCCCAAGAGGGCCCCAAGACGGCCTAAGAGGGCCCCAAGACGGCCCAAGAGGCCTCCAAGACGGCCCAAGAGGACCCCTAGAGCGCCCCAAGAGCGGCCCCAGAGGGGGAGCACGAAACAACATTTCGAGCCCTCGGTCCTGAGAGGCCTCCAGGAAGCACCAAGAGGCCCCTAAGAGGCCCCCAGAGACCCCCAAGAGCCCTCAGGAGGCCCCCACGACGCCCCCAAGAGGCCCCCAAGAGGCTCTAAGAGGCCCCCACGGGCCCGCGGAATGAGCGAAGCGATTCAATAAGAAGACGACGGCGCTTCTCAAACGGCCCCTGGCTTCCAAGAGGCCCCCACGCCTTCTCCGAAGGCCGCACCCCTCGCACTGAGCCCTTTGTGCGCGCCGCCAGTTCGAGGCGTTCATGGGGCAAGATTTAGTCCTGCTCCGAGTGGGAAACAGGAAGGGGTCCATATCAGCGCTGGGTTCGGGTGAGCTGCTCGAGCGCTGCAGGGGCCGCCGAAGCAGTGACCCGACCATTCACCGCTACCATGGAAATATTAGCATGACGATCGCCATCATCACCACTCCTGTCAAGCATTCATGACCATCAATCACCATCATCATCATCATCATCATCATCAGCAGCAGCATCATCATCATCAGCAGCAGCATCAGCATCAACATCAGCATCATATTCATCATCAGAATCGACATCGTCACCATCATCATCATCACCATCATCATCATCATCACCATCACCAGCAGCATCAACAGCATTATTATCATCATAATCATCTGAGTCATCATCATCATGATCATCATCAGCATCGTCATCGTCATCGTCATCGTCATCATCATCATCATCATCATCATCATCATCATCAACTGCATCATCACCATCATCGTCCTAGTCATCATCATCAGCATGCTCATCATCAGCATCGTCATCATCATCATAAGCATCATCACCAACATCAGCATCATCACCAGCATCGTCATCATCATCAGCATCAGCATCAGCATCATCCTCATCACAAGCATCGTCATCATCCTCATCAGCAGCAGCATCAGCATCATCTTCATCATCATCATCATCATCATCATCATCATCGGCATCGTCACCATCATCATCAACAGCATCATCATCATCAGCATCTTAGTCATCATCATCATCATCATCATGATCATCATCAGCATCGTCATCATCATCAGCATCATAACCAGCATCACCAGCATCGTCGTCATCATCAGCATCAACATCGTCATCATTACAAGCATCGTCAGCATCCGCATTATCATCATCATCATCAGCACCAGCATCAGCATCCGCACCATCATCATCGTCATCATCAGCAGCAGCATCGTCATCATCAACAAAGTATCACCATCAGCATCATCTTCAAAAACATCAGTACCGTCCCCAGCACGATGCAATCATCAGCGTCACTATTATGATAAGCGTCATCGCCACCGCCAAGATCATGAGCATCATGAGCAGCATGATCAGCATCAGCATCAGCATCATTATCACCATAATCAGCATCATAATCATCAGCATCAGTATTCAGCACCATCAGCACCATCATCATCATCATCATCATAATCATCATCATCATCATCATCATCATCATCAGTCTCAACATCCTCATCCGCATCATCAGCAGCATCAAACTCATCAGCAGAATCAGCATCATTAGTATCCTCATCATCATCACCACCATGACCAGTATCATCATCAGCATGGTCATCATCATCATCATCGTCATCAGCATCACCATCATCATCAACATCACCATCCTCGTTATCATCAACATCATCAGTAGTGCCATCCGTATCAACATCATTAACTACAACAGCAACACCAACAACATCAACATCAACAACCACAACGACATCTGCATCACCATTATCATCGCCATGACCTTCACCAACCATCGGCATCGCCATCACCATCCATGACCATCGCCATCTCCATCTTCGTCTCCATCACCAGAATCGTCCCTCCTGCTGGTTCTTGTGCCATCGACCTTTTCATCCTCCGCCCCCCTCTTCGGGAGGGGATCGGGCGAGGAAATGGGAGAGGGAGACAGATTTTGCGAGAAGGTATACAGAAGGAGGGGGTGGGGCAAGGTGGACGGGAGGATGAGGATGAGGCAAGGAAACAAGGGCAAGGGAGGAGAAGATGATGGGAGCAGTGAGAGAGCGAAGGCTGCGAGGGGGTGACGAGAGGAGATGGGGAGAGGGTGCCGAGAAGGGAAAGGGAGGAGCGGAGGGGGAAAGAGAGGGCGAGGAGCAGGGGGAGGTGAGAAAAAGGAGGGGGGGGAGAACGTCGGGGTGAAAGGAAGAGGAACGAGGGCGAGGGCGACGGGCGAGGGGAAAGAGAGGGCAAGGAGGGGGGGGGGAAGATAGGGCGAGGAGGGGGGCGAGGGGAAGTGAACGCAATGAGTGCGAGGGGAAAGAGAGAGCAAGGAGGAGGGGAGAACGTCGGAGCGAAAGGAAGGTGGAGGGGAAGTGGGGACGGGGAGAGGGCCTACAAACCTGGAGAGGCTGCGAAAGAGAGCAGGTCCCGAATAGACTTTTGAGGCCAGGAGTTGGCTGGACGCCTCCCGGTTTGGTTGTCCATCGTCCCTCCTCCGCCCTGCGTCATCCGTTCTTCCCTCCGTCCCCCTCTCCCTCCACCCTTCCCCCCACCTCCATCGCTCGGACGTACATTCCCCGTGCATGTGTCAGTTTCTTGCGTGATTTTGCCCGCACGATGGCCCACTATGCTCCTCGATGGACCTCCTCGAGAAAGAATGCATACATCCGAGCGATGCCACGCTCCTTCCTCCCTCCCTCACCTCCTCCCCCGCCCCCTTCGTCCTCGCCGATTCATCCTCAGACCTCCACCACCACGATCGTTTCAGTGGACCCCTGGGGCTCGGATCCACATCCATCGCGGGGAAGTAGTGAAAACGTGGGGGCGATCGACATGTGGACAAACATAGCCAGCCCTACAGGGCCTTTAGACTGCCACCCCGGCTTCAAACGGTGCTGGCAATGTGCACCCTCCTTGCACCCCCCTGAAGATTTCTCCCCCCCTCCGTTGCCTTCCGGCCGAGGAACACTCGACCCTGTCCCTGGGCTAGTTGTTTGTTCTGGGTCTTCGTCTGATGATCCCGGGGCATGGCCCGAAATCGACAATACGAACGCCCGTCAATGTTTCGCGGACGCCCAGAGATCTTGGTCCTCGCTTCTCTATCCTGCCTCTGGGGGCAGAGTCCAGCACGATGACGGGCGTACCCGTGCATGCTGCATGTTGCTTCAGAGCGGCAACTTGCCATGTCACGAACCAGGAAGAAACGACCGCGGCACATGTGGAGCAACAAAAACTGCAGAACCATAAACTGTCGAAGGTCCGCGTGGATCTCTTGGATCGGGGTTGGACGCCCCAGCATGGCGACCGACGAAACTTCAAACTCGCTCCCCAGTGCTGCCCCCCAAGAACGCCGTGACACCGTGTTCCCTCCCCTAGGCGACCAGATCACGCGCGGTTCCCATGTAGACCTGGTCGTTGTCGGCGTCGTGCCCGAAGACCTGCTGCGGGGCCGCCGCCGCCCGTGGGGGCCAAGCGTGGCCGTCGGCGAGCACGGGTGCTGGCAGGACCGGGACCTTTGAAATGATCGACGGCGTGGTGCCAGGAGTTTTTGACACGGGGAGACACGTTCTAGTCTTGGGTCGGGCCTGTCCCCCTACAGAGGGATTTTGGACGAAAAATTTAGAATAGTGAGAAAATATTCAAAGCATGCCCAACAATATGCGAAAAATCGACCCCTGACTATTTTTTACTGTTTTTGAATATTCCTCCTGTAGAGGGACAGGCCCTACTTAATTCTAGTCTCGGGTCGCTTCTTGACTGTCCGGGGGTCCGAGATGGGCCCCTGGGGGTCGGACTCGATCGTAGGACGTCAACATACCTCTCCTTGCTAGGCCTGTCCTGAGCCCATGATCCATGTGCATGCCTCCCTCGTCAAGCCAGGAGGGCGTACACACCGATCCTGGGCCTAGAATGCATCCTCCTCTCACTCCGCCCCAACTCTCTTCCTGGGCGGAAGCGCCATCTTGCAACAGATCCGATCAATTCTGCGCGGACTGCTCTGCGAGCTCGGCGACGACCAGGGTGAGGTCGTGAGCCTTGGGGAGCGAGCGGACACCGAGAGACCCAGGGACTTAGCTACCCAATCCGCCCAAAACGCTCCGCTGGGCACCGCGGAAGGCGCGGTCTGGGCTTCGGCTCGCGTCAAGGGCTGCTCTGCCGGACCCGCCGCGGGGCCCGGGAGGATGGCCACGGCTGCACCCGGGCACCACGCAGCCAGGGCCGGGCCGGCACTCCGCCGGACCGCACCAAGGGGCGCAGCAGCTGCCTAGGGTGCACCACAGCTGCACTGTTGGCACCCGGGGCCCGCGCGCGAGGAACTGCGCTGGAACGCCCGGGAGGGCCCCGGGGCGCAGGAGGGCGTGGCCAGAACCCCCGGGGGGAGCGGCCACAGCCGCTGTCCCCGTTCGGCACCCAGCTGGGGCGAGGTGTGGCACGGCCCGCGCCAGGTGGCACCCCGCTGAGCCGCACGGGGGCGCGGGAGAGTGAGTGGCCACACCTGCACGCTCGGCACCACCCAGGGGGGAGAGATAAGGCGAAGGCAGACAGGATGATGTTTCAGGAAAGCGAGCGGCGACACCAGAGAAGACATGAAAGAGGCGATGGACGGAGGCGGGCGGCGGGAGAAAGACAGAAGCAAAAGACGCAAAAGTAATATGGCGCTCTTTCCGTGACCAAAACACGCTCGTAAATAGGGCGGGGCAAAATGCTTGACGGAGGGGGGAGTTGTGAGGAGGCGAGAGGTGAGGTGAGGTGAGCAGCATGCGATCCATCCCAACACGGAGGCCAAACACAAAGAAGGATGAACAGAAATGATCAAAATGCACACGCCGCCAAGGAATCGTAGTACGGCATCCCCTGGCGATCCTTTCACGGATACATTAGAGGCAGTGAGCCGCCCGTGCTTACCATTGACAACAAAAACAACAAGCTGTTGAATGTTTAAAGCGTGGGGTGTCGCTTACTCTTCTACCGACGCTGCCGCTGGGCAGGAGCAGTCCGCAACGAAAGCGGACGTCGGATCGGATCGGGACGTGCGCCGGATGTGGCCGCACCAGCACGGGGCCGAAATCGGATCGCATCGGCTGCGGCAAGATGCACAACAGTCATCCTCGAACGCCGGGCCGCATAAAGCCGCTGGCGCATCGGCAACGAGCCGGATCGAGCCAGCCGGAGTCGGTATCGCATCAGATCGGTCGGGTCGGCATTGGGCCCTGCCTGGACTGCACGGCCCCCCCATGTGGGGCAGCCGAAAAGTCACGCGGCCACCGCATGCAAGCTGCCTGACGCGCGAGCTCGGTCACCTGCGCGCGGCCGCGGGCGCCCAGCAGCATGCGCCGGGCGCGGCACCCTGAGCGGCGGCGCGACCCGCTGCGATGGCAGGCGCGCCAGAGCCGCCCGGCTGGCCCCAGCGCAGGGGCAGGCGCTTGGGAGCAGGGCCGCCTGGCACCGCGCCGGCGGACGCTCCCGCCCCCCCGGCCAGGGCTCGCGCCCCCGGGCACCTCTGCTGCCGACGCCGCGCTGCCGCCGCGGCGGAGGCAGGAGGCCCGCGCTGGGCCCGCGCGCCAGGGGCGCCGCACGCCAGCACGGCCAGCGGGGCCGTGATGGGGGCTCCCCCTGTGGAGCAGACGGAAGCACGCGAGGGGTGCGCCAAAGCGGACGCGGGCACCACATGCGAGCGAAGCCGCCGCGGCTGGGGCGACATCGTGGGCCTCCAGTGGAAAAGAAGCCATCTGCATGACCACAAGTTTTCGGAGGTCCGTGCAGACCTCTCGGACCGGTGCTGGACCCTTTTCCGCGGCGCGCGCAGCGAGCAGGGGGCGGTACCAGAGGCGCCGCCAAGGGGAAGGACCAGCGCCGATCCAAGAGGTCCGCACGGACCGCCGAAATTTGATGTTCGCGTCGCTGTTCATCCAACGAAACGCGTAACGCGTTGGCCACCACAGTTGATGTGAGCACCGCGTGCTGACGGCCCCACTGAAACCGCAGCTGGAGCCTTCCGTGGCGTGCAAAGCGCGAGAGTGATGAGCCACGGCGGATGCGGGTGCCGTGTGCATATGCGGGCAGGTGCACAAAGCGCGTGGAAGAGGTGGTCGAAACGGATGCGGGGATCGCCTGCGACCGCGTCTCCTCCTGATCATATGATATTCTCCCTTTCCTTTTCCATCTACGATCCTCTTGCAACTCGTTTTCCTTCATGCTTTCCTCCTTCTGATCCTTGCCACCCGTTCCCATCGTATCTTTCGTATCCTGCCTGGCCTCCTCATCCCCCCCCCCCCACCCGTGTCCTCCCTGTACACCTTCTCCCCCATGTCATTTCCCGGATGAAAGCCACAAGCGCCATCATCAGCAGCATCATTCTCATCGTCATCAGCATCATCACCATAACCGTCGTCATCCGTATCATGATCATCAGCATCACTACCATCGTCACCATCACCGTGGTCATCACATAAACACCCTCACAATCAACAGCCGCATGGCTTTCATCATCGTCATCATCGCCACCACCGCAACCATCACCATCACCATCATCAGCATTATCAACATCATCATCGCCATCGTCATCGCCATCCTCGTCCCACTCCTCATCGCTTGCAACATCATCAGAAGCAACGCTAAACGTCGTCCCTCTCGTCGCGCTGCCCCTCCCCCCCGCCCGTTCCCCCCGCGCCTCCTCCGCAGGGGCTCCCGCTGTTTTCTGGTCCTGGCACGCCCTTTTCGGGCGAGCAGGCCGGGCGGGGACGAGGCACGCCGAGGCCGCCGCAGCCCTCCGTGGAATGCGGAAGGCAAGGGAGCGGAAAGGGCCCCAAGACAGAGAGGGATAGGGGGGAAGAGGGGATGGAATGGAATGGCATTGCATGGAATAAAACAACCGAAATGGAGTGCAATGGAACGAACTGGCACGGCATGGAATGAAATAGACTGGGCTGGAACGGAATGGGGCAGAATGGAATCTGATAGAATGGTATGGAATGGAACGGAACGGAACGGAATGGGACCTGCGGCGGACGGGGGCCCGCCTTGCCGCCGCAGCGGCAGCTGCTCGGCCGCGGCCTCGCAGCTCAAAGCTGCGAGTGCTCGTCCTTGGCTCGGGGGCGACAGGGTGGAGGCCAGGGGGCAACGCGTTTCCATAGGAACCCCCTCAACTTGATCCAGCATTGCCGCGAAGAAACTATTGACCAAGACAAGGGCGTATGCAGAAGGGGTCGATGGTGATAAGGAGGGAGCAAAAGGAGGGGAGGAGCTGGACGCGCTCGCGCCACAGCTGACATCCGACCGCTTCCGCCCATCCTTTCCCGATGGGATGAATATTTGTGCTTGATCACCGACTGGCGCTCGTAGGATCTGAAGGGGCTAGCACGCGACTAGAGATTCCATCCCCAGACGACCGCTGCGATCTCCTACCGTCGGGCTCAGTTACCGCGAAAGGCCGTGACGAGATATGAGGCTGGACTCGACTTTTATTACGTATGACAGCAATGGCTGTTGATGCACACGTAATGAAAAAGTGTGGTCGCGATCTTATGGCTCCCCCCCGGCGACGCTGAGCATGTTCATCACACCTTACGGACGCAGACTGGCTTGGCTTCGACTGGCTCCGTATGCCTTCTCGTTTGCTGACCCTGTGCGCCGCGCTTTCCCAATGGCCGCATGGCTCCCGACGGACTCAGGCGGCCCGGTAAGGTTTCCCACCAATGGCCCTGGGTGGCACACATTCCCGCAGAAGCCTCCAGGACGCTGTCAACACGTTTCAATGACATCTCAAATACGCTCTCAAGATGCCTCCAAGATGCCCCAAGACGGCTCCAAGACGGCTCCAAGACGCAGCCGTGACGCCTCGAAGGAGCCTCATGGGGTGGCCCCAAGAAGCTCGAAGAGGACCTGAGAGATCTCAGGAGGCCCTAAGTGGCAACAATATTCCTGGGCTCGCGGGGAAAGCCAACCGTTACCAACGATTGGACCCTTAATGCAAGGATTGAGCCGTTGAGAAGAGAATGCCGCAGGCCGTCCGTCGCGAGCGGCTCAGGACGCGAAGCGGGTTTGGTCTTCGGGCCATGGCT
>CAUYUJ010015375.1:15000-107500 GCA_963575745.1 Prorocentrum cordatum | reverse complement strand
AGGGAGAGGAGGAAGAGGGACAGGGAGCGAGGGCGGAGGGAAAAAAAGGGACGACGGAGGGAGGAGGGAGAGGACGAGGAGGAGGAGGAGGAGGAGGAGGAGGGAGGAGGAGGAGGACGAGGAGGAGGAGGAGAGGAGGAGGAGGAGGAGGGAGGAGCGAGGAGGAGGAGGCTGAAGGGGAGAAGGAGGGGGAGGAGGAGGAGGAGATGCTAGGAAGAGGAGGAGGCTGAAGGGGAGAAGGAGGAGGAGGAGGAGGAGGAGGAGGAGGAGGAGGAGGAGGAGGGGGAGGAAGAGGAGGAGGAGGTGGAGGTGGAGCAGGGAAGGGGAAAGAGGATACGAATGCGCTGGGTGGTCCTATACGCAAGCCCGGCGCAGGTGCTGGCGGCGTGGCACGATGAAGCGTCTGACGCAACCCTGCAGCTACACAGAGGCTGCTTCACTTTCGAGGAACGTCAGCCGAGAAGGCCCACACTGTCATCGTGCTACAAGATGGGCACCTAACTTACGAACGAAGGTTTTTTTCTTGCGAAGGCGAACCTAGGCCAAAAAGATGCTCCCCGACCCATCTCTAAGGAACAGCCCGAAGACAGGAACCCCTCCTCTGCAGAAAGTTATCCTTATTTAATCGACTTGACTGCAAGCTGAAGCACGAACAATTGAGCTCAAAAAAACAAAGCATACGAAACTGTGGCAATGCTACCTATACGATCACCACTCGGGTGACAAGGAGGCTGGGGGGTGGGGAGAAAGAACCAACTGCTGGCAAATGCAATGGGTGTGATGATGACGAAGTTGGTGACGCGCCCTCGAATTAGCGACGACGCGTTATGACGATGTCGCGCTGCGATGCACTATCACTATCGTCCCGGCCAATGCCACAATCAACCTCAGTGTCGGTCTCACTTTTGATCTCACGATGTATCCCACTCTAGCGACCTCTTGTCGATCTCACCATCGACGTCACTACCGATACCAAGGCGAGACACCCCCGGCCACAGCCCGCCCACCGCCGACGGATTACCGACGGGACACCAAAGGGACACCACAGGACACCACGGCGGGACACCCAGGGCCATCGCGTGCACACTGGGGGCGGAGGGGCGGTCTACTGCATCCGAATCGCCCTAGCGACGGCGGGGTCATTCCTCTCGCGCGCCCACGCAGCTTCGCCTCGCCGCCCGCACGACATGAAAACGACATCGAAACCGATTTCCCGTTGGGGGACTCTCTGTTCCACTGCGACCTCACCCCCCAACCTCCAATGGACGACCACAAGCTCTGCACACATAACTACTCACACACTCACACAGAGCCGTGTCATTGAGGAAACAAGCGCGGGGTGTGCAGAACATGCTGGATAATGCAAACGTGAGCAGCACTTTGGCTGGGCCAGGAACCAGCTAAGACTAATGATTCGGTTGCAAAATATGAAACAGCGATTGGTCCAACTAACCACCGCAACGTTGGCAGAAAGTGGCGCAGCGGCAGGTGCAACAATGAGCGCGCACAGGCAAAGAAACGACCAACCCGCTTTGATGGAAGAAGCGCATCCCCACCGCGTCACTAAACCTGCAGTGTCGCACCAACGAAGGCACATACAGCAAAGCCTCCATGCTACAAGCGTACAAGCCATCAACTGTGATATAGTATCTCGAAAGTCCGCGCCGACTTCTTCGATCGGCGCCAAGCCCCCTCTGGCCGTCTTACGTCTACGCCGTTGCTCTTCGTCAGTCCGCAATACCTGGTGAGTGGCGGCGCGCTCTCCCTGCAGGGCAGGTCGGGCGCGCAGCATGCTGCCATGTGGGCTGCCATCCTCGCCGAGGAGCCACGGCAAGCGGTGCCCCCCTCCGTCCACCACGAGCCGCGTGGCCCCGACTCCTGCGCGCGGCTCGCCAGGCCGAGCTGCTCGCGTGCATACCCGTGCGTGGGCGAGGGACGCGTGCGGAGGAGGAGTGGAGAAGGGCACCCCACACCTCCCCTCGTCGGGCAAGCATCACGACGGGGAGCTCCTGGCCGCGCTCGGCTTCTGGAGGCCCCGGCCGCAACTCGGGACCGTGAATGATGGGCACATGTTCCACCACCACTAGTTATAAAACAGGGCTAGGATCGGGGTAAATCGCTCCAGAGCGTTCCAGAGCGCTCTCAGAGCGTTCCGGAACGCTCTGGAGCGGCCGCGGCGCCCAATACACCCTCCAAACCCGCCGATTCTCAGAGATTTCGAGTTATCCCGATCCGATGTTGTCCCGATCTTCGCGTCGGTTTACACTACCCCATCAGAGAATCAGCAGAGCCTTGGGACGAGACGCCGGTCCCGGGGAGGCACCTCGAGGGGCCCTCGCCGCGAGCAGGAGCACGGCGCCGGAGTTCTGGGGCGTGCCCGGGTGCACCCGATTCTCCGCCGTGCGGCACGTCGCCCGCGCGGCGCCCCCGCCGCTCGGCACGGCGTCTGGCGGCTCAGGCCGCGGTGGAGTCGGGGATCTTCTGACCCGGGTCAGTCCAGACCCGGGTCAGCAGGAAACCAAAAACTGCAATGCAGGAAAAAAAAGCTGCAACGCAGGTCCTCGCAGACCCGGCCAGCCACTAGGCGCGGCCGCCTCGCGACCACGAGCGGCTCCCTAACCCGGGTCAGCCAGAGGGGGTCTTCGCAGGATCCTGCAGGATCTGGCGCCCTGGCTGACCCCCGTTTGCATTGACCCCCGTCTCTTAGGCCCCGACGGAGGAGGTGACACGAGGCTCCGGGTGCCGACGTGGCTGAAGAGCGTGCAGCGCTGAGCTCGGAGGGGGCGTTGCGCGGCGGCAAGCTTGCGGGAGGAACGGCTGAGGAGGAGGAAGGGGGAGGAAGGGGGAGGAGGTGGAGGAGGAGGAGGATTCAAGCTAGGATTCAATCGGGGCAACAGTGTTGCAGCCACTAGGCCCCGACTCAAGGAGGAGCACAGGGCAGCAGCAATATATGAGGACCGCACACGCGGGGCTTAGGGGTTTGACCCCGCGGATGTATCCTGGGACTGAGCGGGGGCGGGGCCAGGCTCGCTTGACGAGCCAGCTCCACACACAATCCGCTGCCTCGCACGGGCAGCAAACTCTTCACAAGCCTACATCGCCATCTAAACCGCTTTTTGGGGGGCCCGCACGCCTAGGGAAGAGGCCTTTGCGCAAACGGGCGAGATTTTCCAAGCCTTTGCGACTCGGGGAACACTCAGCAATAAGATGGCGGGGGTCAGAGGTGGCGTAAGTCCCGCAGGTGTGACAGAAAGTTAGGAAGTACTGATCCACACGTCCGAGCGAAGGAGACGGATGGACCTCGACTCCCTGGAGTTTCAGGCCGATTCCCTGAGAGATACTGACAGGAGGAGCAGGGGGGGAGGAATACAAGGGCTCGAGCTCAACACCAGGAGTCTTGCCTTGGGTACAGTCTGGAGACAGGCCTCGCAAAACCACGCCGAGCCCCTCAGGTGGAGGCGGTGGGTGGAAGCTGCAACAGCACGAACACTTCGAGCCCTCGGCACCACTTGCGTGGGTGCCGCTTCTCTTTCAACCTTCGAGTTTGTCTCGACGGCAGCTGAATCGATGAGGCCACGTCGGGCGCGCCTCCTGATCATAACAGCAGCAGAGTCGACCGCATCGGCCCGAGGAAGGTCCCCCACCATCCCCCTCTCCCACGCCAACTCCGCCGCCCTCCCCGCCCAGAAGGAGGAGGAGGAGGAGGAGGAGGAGGAGGAGTTGGAGGAGGAAGAGGAGGAGGAGGAGGAGGAGGAGGAGGAGGAGGAGGAAGAGGAGGGAGGCTACATCCGGAGGATCTTGTAGCCACCAGGAACCACGAGGAAGGAGGAGAAGGAGAAAAGAGAAGTGGGATGATGAGCAGGAGGAGGAGGAGGAGGAGGAGGAGGAGGAGGAGGAGGAGGGGGGAGGGGGGGAGGAGGAGGAGAAGGAGCAGGAGGAGGAGCAGGAGAAAGAGGTGGAGAAAGAGGAGAAAGAGGAGGAGAAGGAGGAACTGGAAGAGGAGGAGGAGGAGGAGGAAGGAGGAGGAGGCGGAGGAGGAGGAGGAGGAGGAGACGAAGGTCGACGACGACGAGGAGGAGGGGGGGGAGCGAAGGGGGGGAGAGGGGAGGGGAGGGGAGGGGGAAGGCGAGGGGAGCGGGAGGCGGGGACAGGCGAGAAAGCAACTGAGGACTGAGGACCAGGGGCAGGGGCGGGTCGGCCTGCGCCTGTCTCGACAGCCCACGTGCTGTGAGAACGGGCGCGTGCCAAGTGCGGCTGCACATGCCGACTGGAGGGCACGGTGTTGCTGACGTCATGGCGCTCTCGAGATCATGGCGAGCGCCATTGGGGCTGCTCACATGCGCGGCGGGGGCACATCGGAGGTGCCCACCAAGCTGGCCTGGACTCCCCCGCCCTCGTCCTTCTCCGTCACCCGCTTCCTCCTCCATCACCTCCCTCCCTCACCCCCCTCATCATCCTCCCCCCCCCCTTCTTTGCTCGCGCTCTCCTCGGGTCCGCGGTCCTCACTCTCTCTCCCCAGAGCTCCGACATCGTAGAATTCTCTCACAGCGTTGGCCCGCGGAGGCCTCGACCACTTCCCCGAGACCAGGGTCGTCTCTTGATGGCCCTAGGGCCTGGGAGGGGGCCCCAGTTGCCGAGAGTAAACAAAAAGCATTCGGTCGGTCGTGTTACAGTGGAGGCCCGACCGCAAGAAATCTTCCACAAGAGACCCATCTCTGAGACCCCGCGGCGTCCCTTCATTTTTGGTGTGGCAACGTCACGCTCTCCATAGTGGTGTGGCAACGTCACGCTCTCCATAGCAAAAACGACGAAACCCAAGAAACCCAGGGCACCCTGGAGGCAAGCAGGGTGCTTCTTGGCATGGGTCTCCACTGTACTGTTAACCCCGCTCGAGTCTCCAGCGGCCGTTCGGGCCGATCCCGGACAAGCCTGGAACGCTCTCGGCGAGGCGCAGCCGCTTGAAGGCATCCCGAGACTGGAAAATCTTTTGGGAACCGACGAAGACGCCCGGAACCCCCTGATCTGAACGCCACCAGACCTCACACCTCGACTCCCGATGACAACGCCCGACAACCGCACACCTCGAACTTCGATCTCTCCACGGAGCGGCCAGAACACCGCATGGAAGAAACGGGTCCTGAGGGAAACGGGTCCTGGACCCCGGGGCTTTCCCCCAGGACACCTTGTTCATCCTGAATCGTTTTCTGACAGTCCCAAGGATCGCGGAGGGCCCCGAGAGCCCGAAAACGAAGAAAAACGTCAGAACCCGTTTCCCGAAAGTGAGCGAGAGGGGGAAGTGAGAAGGAGAAGGCCTCCTCAGAAGGCGGCGGACTTCTCTGAAGCCCTCGCGTCTTCTGAGAAGTTGTCCTCTTAGAAGGCCGTGAGGACTTCCGAGACTTCTGAGAAGGCCCGCCCCTTTTCACTTGCCCCCCTGCTTGCCGCCAGTAATTACATGTGCTCTGCATAGCTTTTTGCGACGTGCATCCAGGATCGGATGCACCATGTGAGCGACGATCAGAAAGGGGTATTCCGCGAGATGACGTGGCGACCTTCCGCCGCGGCTACCGCGGGCTTACGCTCCTTCCCTCAGGACCCGCTTCCCCTATGGCGACACACGCACGTGATGGGCTTGTTTCCCACCACCACCACCACCACAAGTAGGAGGGGGAGGGGGTCCTCGTTCTCCTCCTCCTCCTCCTCCTCCTCCTCCTCCTCCTCCTCCTCATCATCATCATCATCATCATCATCATCATCATCATCATCATCATCATCATCATCATCATCATCATCACCATCATCATCATCATCATCATCATCATCATCATCATCATCATCGCATCAGCATCATCATCATCATCATCATCATCAGCATCATCATCATCATCATCATCATCATCATCATCATCATCATCATCATCATCATCATCATCATCATCATCATCATCATCATCATCATCATCATCATCATCATCATCATCATCATCATCATCATCATCATCATCATCATCATCACCTCCTTCCCCCCTCCAACTTATGGTGGTGGTGGTGGAAACAAGCCCATCAACTCGCGCGCGACGGCCGAGGAGGCGGCGCTCGACGGCCCCGCGGCGACGCCGGAGGCGCTCGCGCACGCGCGCGCGCCGGCGACGTCGCGCGAGGCGCGCTGACCGCCCCCCACGTGCCACGCCCCCCCCCGAGGGCGACGAAGTCTGTACATATCCACTGCTCTCGGCTGCACGCAAGAGTGACCCTGGGTAAGAGTGACCATTGGTGCGCGGCAGAACGGGGGACGCGGGGTGGCCAAGGCTGGGCGCGCAAGCCGCTGCTGCCGCGTCGCGCTCAGCGATCGCGGGAGCCCTGTGGGCCCGCACCAAGGGTCACTCCGGCGGAAGGTCGCTCTTACGTGTAGTCGATGCTCCCTGGCCAGGCCCGTCACGAACCCAGCAGCAGTGTCTGCGCCACGCCCTCCCAGGTTAAGGCCAGGAGGGCGTGCCACAGCTCGATCCTGGGGGCCAGAAGGGGCCCCACCAGGGACAGTGGATATGTATAGACTTCGTCGCCCCCCCGAGATCTCCGTCGACGTGTTTTCGGCGCGCCCGCGTGCGCTGCCCGCCGGCGGCCAGGCGTGAGGTGCGCTCACCGGCTCCGCTTGTCCCCTCCCCCCAGATCTGGGTCGACGTGGCTAGTTCAATCCTGGCGGTTTCCTTATGTTTCGGCCTCAGGGTGTCACTTTCGGGCCCCTGCGGGCCCCGCGACCAGAAGACCTACCCCTGGGTCGGGAATTCTGCAGCGGATTTGTTTTGTAAACGCATCGGAGGATGTCTGGGCCCAGCGGGTCCTTCCCTGGAGGCCAGCCAAAAGACGTCCGATCAGATGGGGCAGGGGGACCGCGGTGCATCGACGATGCATCGGCGGCATCGGGACGGAGAAAGCTGGGCTCCGAATCGAGCCCCATCGCCGATGCATTGCCGATGCGGCGTGGTCCTCCGACACCGTCTGCTCGAATCCCGTTTGGGCGGCCTGGACTCCCCCCCACTCGCACATCCACCTCCTCACCCTCGCCCCCATCCACCCTCCCCTCCACATGTGCATCTCCCCCTCGCCCCCCTGCCGTCCCCGTCCTGCCCCCCTCACCCCTGATCACTCCCTCTCCATCACACACTCCATCCCCCCCCAATAAAAAACCCATCCCCCTCCACACCCCCTCCCCCCCCCTCTCCCAGGAGGAGGCCGACTGTACGCCGATACCAAACCTGATTAGACCTATCATGGGCCAGGGCCACGTCGGCAAGGACTGCACACCAATCCAAAGCATGGGTAGCTCTGGTGCTAGCGTAGAGCTCGCATCCCTACTCCCCCGATCCCTACCTCTTCCCACCTCCTCCTGATCCTGCGGCTGCTCCTGCTCCTGCTCCTGCTCCTGCTCATGCTCCTCCTCCTTCTCCTCCTCCTCCTCCTTCGCCTCCTCCTCCTCTTCCTCGTCCTCCGCCAACTGCTCCTCCTCCTCCTCCTCATCCTCCTCCTCTTCCTCCTCCTCCTCCTACTCCCTCTCCTCTCCCTCATCCTCCTCCTTCCTCCTCCTCCTCCCCCGCCTCCTCCTCCTCCTCCTCCACCTCCTCCTCCTCCTCCTCCACCCTCTCTCCTCTCCTCCTTCTCCCCCCCCCTCTCCTCCTCCTCCTCCTCCTCCTCCTCCTCCTCCTCCTCCTCTCTCCTCCTCCTCCTCCTCCTGCTCTCTCCCTCCTCCTCCTCCTCTCCTCTCCTCCTCCTCCCTCCTGCTCTCCTCCTCCTCCTCCCCTCCTCCTCCTCCTCCTCCCCTCCCCTCACACGATCTTCCCCCTCGAACTGAGTGTCCTCCTCGTCCTCCTCATCCTCCTACTCCTCCTCCTCATCATCTTCACTTCTCCTCCCTTTCTTCCTCCTCCTCCACCTCATCGTCTGCTTCCTCCACGTCCTCCTCCCCCTCCTCCTCCTCCTCCGCCTCCTCCTTCTCTTCCTCCTCCTCGTCCTCGTCCTCGCCCAACTCATCTTCGTCTTCCTCGCAGTACTCCTCCTCCTCCTCCTCCTACTTATCCTGCTCCTCCTTCTCATCATCATCATCATCATCATCATCATCATCATCATCATCATCATCATCATCATCATCATCAGCATCATCAGCATCATCATCATCATCACCATCATCATCAGCAGCAGCATCATCGTCATCAGCAGCATAATCAGCATCAGCATCAGCATCATCAGCAACATAATCATCAACGTCGTCATCAGGAGCAGCAGCATCGTCATCGTAAGCATCAACCGCAGCATCATCAGCATCGCCATCATCACTATCATCGTCATCAGCATAATCAGCAGCATCATCAACATCATCAGCATCATCGTCATGAGCATCAGCATCAGCATCAGCAGCATCCTCAGCATCACCAGCAGCAGCAGTTTCAGCAGCATCAGCAGCATCATCATCACCATCAGCACAATCAGCATCAGCAACAGCATCATCATCATCATCATCATCATCATCATCAGCAGCAGCATCGGCATCATCAGCATCACCAGCAGCAGTAGCATCATCGTCATCATAACCATCACCATGATCATCAACGTCATCATCAGCAGCATCAGTATCATCATTGTCAGCATCGTCGTCATCAGTATCATCACCAGCATCCGCATCAGCAGCATTATAAACCTCATCAGCATCATCAGTACCATCACCACCAGCACTCGCAGTATCGCCATCATCGTCATCATCCTCAACATCGCCATCAGCATCATTGTCAACAACATAATCACCAGCAGTACCATCATAATCAGCATCAGCATCATCGACGCAATCACCATCATAAACATATTCAGCTTCAGCAGCATCAGCAGCATCAGCAGCACCAACATTATCATCATTACCACCGTCACCATGACTACCACCACCATTTTCAGCGACGTCCGCATCATCAGCACCATCCTTCATCACCGTCATCGTCATAATCATCCTCACCATACTCATCATCCTGTCGTCATCAGCACGATCATCAACACCACCAGCACCATCACCATCATTACCAGCATCATCATCCCCGTCTTCCTCATCCTCGTCCGTCCCGTCCTCCTTCTCCTCGTCCTCCTTGTCCTCCTCGTGCTCCTCCTCTTCCTCCTCCTCCTCCTCGTGCTCCTCCTCGTCCTCGTCCAACTCCTCCTCCTCCGCCTCCTCCTCCTCGTCCTCATCCTCGTCCATCTCCTCTCCGTCTTCCTCCTCCCTCCTCCTCCTCCTCCTCCTCCTCCTCCTCCTCTCCCTCCTCATCTTCGTATTCGTCTTCCTCCTTCTCCTCCTCCTCCTCCTCTCCCTCCTCCTCCTCCCTCTCGTCCTCGTCCTCCTCCTTTTTCTACGCTATACCGACATTAGGAGCGAGCCTGTTGCGTTTGTAAAGAGCAACATGGAAGAAAATGAAGAACGACTCGGGTCAAAGTACCTGGCGGGAGCCGCGGAAAATGAAATTCGCCGGCCCAACGGGCCAGAGGCGTGCTAAGATCTCTGGTGACAAATTAACAATATAGCAAGTTCGCGTGCGCGAGGCGGCCCCTTGACCCAAGAAGCCCACAAAGGCCCCCAAGAGGCCCCATGCCAAGAGGCCACATCACGGCCTCCCAAAAAGGCCTCAAAACTGCCTCCCAAAGGCCACTGAGAGGCCAACCACGAGAACCCAACCAACATCCATGAGGCCTCTGACCCGCCACCCACCGCCTCCGAAAAATGGCGGCCGCCCAACCGCACCACATTGACAACAACACCCCGACAACCGACAGCGGCGAGGCAATATGGGCCAGCGGAATGAGCGAAGCGATTAATAAAAACGGCGAAGCTAAGAGTAGCGTGACGAGTTGGCGCCCGCCAGGTCTCCTATGTGGACACGAACATTAATCACCAAGCACCCCATGCAGTTAAGCATAAAGCCCCATGGTATCAAAGTTAGTGTTCCCCTGTAGCAAACAACAACGGTAAACAAGTGCTAGGCGCTACGCCGAGCAGCAAGTACATGAAGCGACGCACCTCTCAAGCATGCCCGCCTGCGTGGGCAGACTGCTCATGTGGGGACCAGTGAAAATGAGTGGGAATTGTTGCTGTGCTTCTGCGCAGAAGTAAATCTCCAAAGCGCTGCTGTCTGACTGATTCCGAGACTGTATGTGAGATACTTTGAACATTAAGTGAATCCGCAAAAGGAGAACGTGTGTGAGTGGTTGCCACATGTCTTGCTGGCTGGCCACGCTGTGGCATCTGCAGACGCCTTGCTTAAAAGTGTTGCGGTGACGCTTCGTAGCGCCCACAATCCCCAATCCCCGCACCTCCTCCTAAGAACCTCCACCCCGCACCACCCTCAGTCGTAGCGTCAGACCTGCGAGTACGCGAGCACATGTTGCTGCCTGGCTGCGTCCGAGGCTGCATGCACGACTTCGAACCCGAATTGAATATGATACATGGGTGCGTGTGTCTGTGTGTCTGGGGGGGGAGGGGCTGGCACATGCTGGCTGGCCACGCTGTGGCAACTACGAACTGCCTATCTGGAAAGTGATGCAGTGAAGTGTACTGAAAAAGTGGTTGTCGCCAAAATGCTGCTGCTTGGCTGTGTCCAAGGCTATATGTGTAAAACAGCGAAGCTTGTGTGAGTGGCTAGCACACGTTTTGCTGGCTGGCCACGCGATGGTAACTGCACGGGCTGCCGAATTGAAAATGTAAGCAGCCACGCTCAAACGTTATGTAAACTAATGTGCGATCCTACGGTCGCGACCCTGGTTTTTATAGGGTAACCCCAAACCTGCAGAGGGCGCATCTGCCGCACAGCCACCATCTTAGCTGAGTGATGATGGTGTCTCTGGGGGGTCGCTGATGGAAGTGGCCTGTATCAGAAGCCAGGGTAACAAGAGAAGAATGGCGTACAGGCTGCTTCCAAACGTGCGTGCGCATGGCTAGCACGAAAGGGTAGTAGTGAGGTGAAGTGAGGACGTGTAAAATGCACAAACATGCAATCCTGGGGACGCTACCCAGGGCTTTGTAGGATGATCCCACACGTACATAAGATAGGATACCACCGTCTTGTCAAAGAGCCGCGCATGAGATGGCGAAAAGGTGTATTGCATGTCAGGCGGTAATTTCACTCCGACGGAAAGACCCCACATGAAAATCTTTCGGCGAATATGGAAATGACCTTCACAGTCGTCCTCGCGATTACTGAGGCGCCCTCATTGTCTTCTCTACGTCATTATCATTCTCGCCCTGCCGCAGGGCTCTCACCCGCTCCCCGCGTTGCTCCTGCAGTTTGTTTCTTCACCCACCACCTCTTCTCCTGTCTATTGCAAGAGCGCGCGCGTCGATTTTCCTCGACGCCGTCGCCGCCTCGGCCAGCGCGGGCGCCCACCGCCAGCCCGGAGACAAGGGTTCCCCCCTGCCCCCGCTTCGACCGAGGATGGGTTACCATCCCCGGCCCGGACGCAAGGGTTCACCCCTGCGCCCGATTCGGCTGACGATGGTTTACCACCGCCAGCCCGGAGACAAGGGTTTTCCCCTGCCTCCGATTCGGCTGACAATGGGTTACCAGTGCCAGCCCGGAGACAAGGGTTTCCCCCTGCCCCTATGGGTTACCACCCCGGGCCCAGACGCAAGGGTTTCCCCCTGCGCCCGGCCGCCGTCGTCGTCCTCACCTCCTGTTCCTCCTCTTCCTCCTCACCCGATGTGTCGGGCGAATAGCCTTCTGAAAAACGCATAGGGTGGGGGTTCCCACCTGAGAATTCCTCACAGTTCACTCACAGACGAGGCTTCCCGCCCGATACTTCCTCCATATTCAAGCCTCGGGTGCCCCAAAATGATGACAGTGTCACGGTTAAGGATGACCCGCTCGGATTTAAAGAATAAAATCCCGGCCCCATAAGGAGAGGGCTCCTGCTTGAGACTTCCTCGCAATTCACTCACAGACGAGGCTCCCGCCTGACACTTCCCCCATATTCAGGCCTCAGCAGCCCAAAAGTGACGAAAGTTACAGGTTCGAGGATGACCCGCTCGGATTAAGAACATGAAACGCGGGCCCCATAGGGAGAGGGCTCCCGCCTGAGATTTGCTCACAGTTCACTCACAGACGAGGCTCCCGCCTGATACTTCCCCCATAGTCAAGCCTCAACAGCCCGAAAGTGACGATAGGTACAGGTTCGAGGATGACCCGCTCGGGTTAAAAAACATGAAACGCGGGCCCCATAAGGAGAGGGCTCCCGCCTGAAATTCCTCGCAGGTCACTCACAGACGAGGCTCCCACCTGATTCTTCCTCCATATTCAGGCCTCAGCAGCCCAAAAGTGACACAGTTACAAGTTCGAGGATGACCCGCTCGGATGAAACATATCAAATGCGGGCCCATAGGACGAGGGCTCCCGCCTGAGGCTTCCTGGCAATTCGCTCACGGACGAGCCTTCCGCCTGATACTTCCTCCATGCTCAGGCCTCAGCAGCCCAAAAGTGACACAGTTACAATTTCGAGGATGACCCGCTCGGATGAAAAACATGAAATGCGGGCCCCATAAGGAAAGGGCTCCCGCCTGAGACCTCCTCGCAATTCACTCACAGACGAGCCTTCCGCCTGAGACTTCCCCCATCTTCAAGCTAGCGAATGAGTGGGTAGGTGAATGAGTGAATGACAGAATGAGTGATGATGATGATGATGATGATGATGATGATGATGATGTTGATGTTGATGTTGATGATGATGATGATGATGATGATGATGATGATGAGCATGATGCAGATGATGATGAGATGGGTGAGTGTATGATCGAGTGATGGTCAAGGTGATCAAGATGGTCTGTGTGTGAGTGAATGTGAAAGTGAGCGAATGTGTGAGTGATGACGATGATAACGGCGATTGCAATGAGTGAAGGAGTGAGTCGGAGTGAATGAGCGAGTGGGTGAATGAGTGAGTGATGGTGATGATGATGAACATGATGTTGATTGTGTGGTGTTGATGATGTTATTGATGTTGATGGTGATAAGTGTGAGTGTGTGTGGTGGCGACGTGATGACTGAGTGAATGAGTGATGATGATGAGTGAGTGAGTGAGTGGGTCATGGTATAGTGTGTGTTATGGTTCCTGCGCGGGGTGTCCACAGAAAACAGGAAGCCCACTTTGGATGTGGGGAACAATACTGCTGAAGAGCTGGTCGTGCACTGGGGCTGGGAGCATGCAGACCTCGATGTGTACTGAGTGGCTGTCGCCAAAATGTTGCTGCCTGGCTGTGTCCGAGGCTGCACGTGCGGTACATCGAAGTTCCATTGAGTCTTGCAATAAAGGAGCATGTGTGAGTGGTTGGCGCATGTCTTGCTGGCTGGCCACGTTAGTCATAAGACACATCTAGTCCATAGGCGGAGAGATGCTGAGCAATATTGAAAAACATAGTGTGCGATTCTAGGGCCGCTACCCAGGGTTTCGTGGGTAACCCCGAATATGCAGAGGTCGCGTCTCCCCTATTGTCACCTAGCCACCATCTTTGCTGGGTGATGGTGGCATCACTGGGGGTGCTGATGGAAGCAGTTCCTCCTCCGCCTCCTCCTCCTCCTTCTCCTCCTCCTCCTCCTCTTCCTAATCTTCCTCCTCCTCCTCCTCCACCTCCTCCTCGTCGTCCTCCTCCTCCTCCTCCGCCTCCTCCTCTTCTTTCTCGCCCCCCGCATCCAGCCCATCTCTTCCTCGCCCCCCAGCCAGCGCGCCCCCTCCGCCCAAACTACTCTGCTCCCGCACAGCACGGCACGGCACCTGCACCGTGCCCCTCGGTCCCCCGCCCCGCAGCCAGCCCTATTCCTCCTTCTCCTCCTCCTCCTCCTCCTCTCCGCATTTTCCTCCCCTCCTCCGCATTTCTTCTCTCCCACTCCTCCTCCTCGTCCCCAAGCCAGCACGCCCCCCCCCCCCCCGACCAGTGCATTCCGGTACCGCACGATACCTGCACCGCGCCCTATCCCCCCTCCCCCGCAGCCAGCCCAGGTCCTCCTCCCCTTCGCCCCCCGCAGCCAGCCCAGCAATTCCTCGCCCCCGAGCCAGCGCGCTCCTTCCGCCCCGAACAATGTACTCCGGCCCCGCACGGCACGGCACCAGGCACCGCGCCGCTCCATCCCCCGCCCCGCAGCCAGCCCAGGCGTCGTCCCTCCTCCTACTCATCCTCATCCTCCTCCTCCTCCTCCTCCCCCTGATCCTCCTCCTCCACCTTTCCCTCCTCCTCCTCCTCCTCCTCCTCCTCCTCCTCCTCCTCTTCATCCTCCTCATCTTCCTCATCCTCGTCGCCAACAGCGGCCAGCCGCGCTCCTCCCCCTCGCCTCCAAGCCAGCGCGTCCACTCCGCTACGTTATTTTGGCACGGCGCGATACTAGCCCCAGCACCGCGCCGTCCTCCGTTTCCCCTGACATCCTTCTCTCCACCGTCCATTGATTCCTTCTCGTTTGGCCCCTCGTGATCCTCCCCCTCTGTCTCCTCCGTCTCCTTCTCTCGCCCTCCCTCTCCCCTCCTCCTCCACATCCTCCTCCTCAGCCGCCCTTTGTTTGCAAGAGCGCGTGCAACTTGTGTATTTCCAAAACAAGGAAATGCCCCAGTTGAAAACAACTGTTCGATAATCCTCAATCGACCCCAATTCACCATTCCTTGTGCTCCAACGCCGCAGATCAGCACGATTGCCTGACAACCCTGAACTGTGCCAGAGCACCATGCCCGGGACTTCAACACCGCGAATCAACGTGACAGCTGCGTCCTGAAATCCTAAAACGTGCCAGAACACCATTGCTGGGACTTCAACCATTCGAATCCTTGACCAGGTTGCAAGCGTTCAGAACGAATGTACGCGGTGCTAAAGCGAGAGCTATATGTTGAGCAGGTACCGCCCTCCATGTTTCAGACTGCTGCGAACTTTTGACACGAACGTGCGCGGTGCTAACACAAGGGCCACATGTTGAAACGGAATCGCAGTCCTGTTTTGAAGATGCTGCAAACTTGAGAAACCAATATGCGCAAGGCTAAGGCGATCACCACAGTTTGAAAGCGGCCGCCCGCCATTCTCGAACGTGCGTCACATGCTTGAAACATTCGTGCGCGAAGCTAAGGCGAGAGCCACATGTTCAAAAAGACCCGCCCTCCATCCGAGAAGCTGTTGCACATCTCAAGTCTCAGGCGACATGCCCTGCCCGCCCTACCGACACGTCTGGTGGTGAAACAGGGAGGAGTTGCATATAAGGGAAATGTATGGAGGAGGAGCAGCAGAAGGAGGAGGAGGAGGAGGAGGAGGCGGAAGAAGAGGAGGAGGAGGGAGGAGGAGGAGGAAGAGGGGGGAGGAGGAGGAGGAGGAGGCGCAGGAGGAGGAGGAGGAGGAGGAGGAGGACGGATGCGGAGGACGTTGCGGATGTGAGGAGGAGAGGGAGGAGGAGCGAGGAGAGGGAGGGGGAGGAGGAAGAGGAGAGAGAAGGAGGGAGGAGAAGGAGGAGGACGGGGGAGCGGAGGAGGGGGAGGCGGAGGAGAGGAGGGAGGAGGAGGAGGAGGAGGAGGAGGAGGAAGGAGAGGAGAAGGAGGAGGAGGAGGAGGAGGAGGAGGGGAGGAGAGGAGGAGGAGGAGGGGGCGGAGCGAGGAGGAGGAAGGAGCGAGGAGGAGAAGCGAGGCGGAGGAGGAGGAGGAGAGGAGGAGGAGGAGGGAGGAGGAGGAGGAGGAGGACGAGGAGGAGGAGGAGGAGGAGGAGGAGGAGGAGGAGGAGGAGGAGGAGGAGGGAGGGAGGGGAGGGAGGCTGAAGGGAGGGAGGGAAAAAGGGGGGGAGGAGAAGGGGAAGGAGGGCAAGGAGGAGGGGAGGAGGAGCAGGAAAGGAGGAGGAGGGAGGAGGAGGAGGAGGAGGAGGAGGCGGAAGGCGGAGGGCGGAGGAGGAGGAGGAGGAGGAGGAGGAGGGAGAGGGGGGAGGAGGAGGAGTAGGAGGAGGGGGAGGAGGGATCGGGCGAGGAGGAGGAGGAGGGGATGAGTAGGAGGAGGAGGAGGAGGAGGAGGAGGAGGGAGCGAGGAGAAGAGGCCCGCCCCCGCGGAGCGCAGGCAGAGCACGGGACGTTTCGCCTCGGGGCCGCGCCAGAGGCGGCCCCGCGCGTCGCGCTCGGAGAACCCCCTCGCGGGGGCGGCCCGTCGGGGCCGAGCCACCCCGTGGCGGCAGCCGGGGGCGCCGACGCCGCTCAGAGGCCCTCGCGGGCCGTGAGGCCCAGGTGCTGCCCGACGCTGATGGGCCTGTTTTCCACCACCACCACCACCACCACCACCACCACAATAAGTTGGAGGGGGAGGGGGTCCTCCTCATCCGCCTCTCTCCTCATCCCTCCTCCTTCCTCCTCCTACTCCTCCTCCTCTCTCCTCCTCCTCACTCATCCTCACCCATCTCATCTTCATCCTCATCCCATCTATCCTCATCCTCAACCTCTAGCCTCTCATCATCATCATCATCATCATAATCATCAGCATCAGCCATCATCATCATAATATCATATCATTCATCATCACATCATATCAATCATCATCATTATAATAATCATCATCATCATCATCATCATCATCACCATCACCATCATCAACATCAGCATCATCGTCATCCTCCTCCTCCTCCTCCTCATCCTCCTCCTCCTCCACCTCCTTCCCCCCTCCAACTTGTGGTGGCGGTGGTGGAGAACAGGCCCATCAGAGGCGGCTGACGACGGCGACGCGGGCGCCGTCGGGCTCCGTGGGCAGCAGGCTGGCCTGCCGCGGCGGTGGGGCGGGCAGGCCTCCCTTCCAAGCAGGGCAGGCGTCGCCGAGGGCACGGGAGGAGGAGGAGGAGGAGGAGGAGGAGGAGGAGGAGGGCAGCCGGCACGGGAGGAGGAGGAGGAGGAGGAGGAGGAGGAGGAGGAGGAGGAGGAGGAGGAGGAGGAGGAGGAGGGACGTCGAACGACGAGGAAGGACGGACGACGGACGAGAAAAATAACGGACGACGAACGACGGACGAAGGACGACGGCAACGAGGACGACGAGGAGGACGACGACAAACGACGACGAACGACGGACGACGGACGACGACGGACGGACGACGGACGACGGACGACGGAAGACGGACGACGACGACGACGAAGACGACGTGCGACGACGACGAAGACGACGACGACGAAGGATGGGGCAAGTTCGCTAAGTGGAGAGGAGGAGGAGCGAGCAGGAAAGGAGAGCGGGGAAGAAGGAAGAGGGGGATGGAGCAGGAGGGGGAGGAGAGGCACGGAGGCGGAGCAGCAGCAGCGGCGGGAGGAGGCTGAGGGGAAGGAAAAGGAGGAGGAGGAGGAGGAGGAGGAGGAGGAGGGGGAGGAGGAGGAGGAGGAGGAGGAGGAGGAGGAGGAGGAGGAGGAGGAGGAGGAGGAGGAGGAACGTGGAACGAGGAACGAGGTGAAGAAGAAAGAAAAGGCATGAGGAGGAGAAATACGGAGGCATGGGGTGGAGGGCCGAGAGGTCGGGGAGGGCCAAGGGGAGGACGGCGGAGGAGGAGGAGCGAGGAGGAAGACGAGCTGTGGTGGGCCCCACCCCTTTTCCCGCTCCCCGTCCGACGCTCTCGCACGCTCCGCCAAGTGGGCTCGCTCGGCCCCCGCAGGCCGGAGAGACGAAAGAGTGGCGCTCGTGCCGGGCCGAGTCAGGAGGAGGAAGGGAGGAGGAGGAGGAGGAGGAGGAGGAGGAGGAGGATGAGGATGGGGAGGAGGAGGACAAGGAGGAGGAGGAGGAGGAGGAGGAGGAGGAGGAGGAGGAGCGAGGAGGGAGGGGGAGGATTGAAGTCCCATCCCAGGGCGCGCCCATCCTGGGGCGCGGTCTGGCCGGAAGTTCCGGGGGGAAGCCCGGCGGGGACGACGAGCGGCGCCCTTGGGCCATTGGAGGACCCCGACAAGGGCCCCCCGACGCTCACAAGCCTCGACTCTCGAAGTCCGATCCCTGACGACCCGCCCCTTCGCGTCCGCCCGCCCGACCCGCCCGGCAGGGCCGGCCCGCCCCACCCGCCACTCAGGGCGCGCCCACCCGACCGCCCGCTGAAAGTCCGACCGCCCGACCCGCCCGTGAGGGCCGTCGTCGCCGTCGTCGTCGTTGCTTGCCGCCGCCGCCGCCGCCGCCGTCGTCGGGGGTTGGACCAGACAAGAAACGACACCACCCCACCTACGGCCCCACGGGCCGTAGCGTATACCTGGACATCTGGCGTGGGCTTTCGCATGGCATATGCTACGGCCCCCGATGGGCAGTGGCGCAACATGGAGGGCCGCAGGTGTTGAGCAGGGACCGGCCGTCCCGCATTCCTAGTCCTACCACGAAATGTTCTTAGAACCCAGACATGTTCTAAGAGCAAATACAATGTTCTTAGAACATAAACCCGATGTGATACAACAAGACAGACTCCGCCAGAAATGTCCCGAGAACAGTTCCTGGGAACCACAAAAGGTTTTTGGAACATTGCTTGGTAGGACTATAGGCACGCCGGGACGCCTCGCCACTGCTTGAAACATGGAGGGCCGTAGGTGGGGTGGTGTCGTCTGAGGGGTGGCGTCGCCGTCGGCTCCCCTGCAAAACTTTTGGACGCCCGAAATGGGCACCGAAAAAATGGGTACAATGCCCAACAGCAAATGTTGTCCCAAACCGACAGCGGCCGCTGTTGGGCGGGCGACCTCCTGTCTCGAATGGACACAGGCCGCGGCGGCGCGGACGGCGAGTGCTGGTCAGAATGAACAAGAGCTGCTGTTGGGCATCGCACCCATTCTTTCAGTACCCATTTCGGGCGTGCAGAAAACTGGCCTCCACCGCCGCGTTCGGCTGCCGGTGGGCCGACGCCCGCCGGGCCGTCTGCGCCGCGGCCACGCGCCGCAGCGCCCGCAGCGCCCGCGCGCAGCCCGGCTCCGCGGCGGGCCCCTGGAGCGTCTTTCCCCCCGGGGGGAGGAGCAGGAGCAGGAGCAGAGACTCCTTCTCCCTCCTCCTGCGAACATCCTCCTCCCCCCTCCGTGCGCTTTCGTCCTCCTCCTCCTCCTCCTCATCCTCCTCCTCCTCCTCCTCACCTCCTCCTCCTCCTCACCTCCTCCTCCTCCTCCTCAACGGATTCTGCCATCGCGTAGCGATGCAAAAGAACATGGATACGATGGAACTACCCACTGAACTCCACGGAGACCGCGAGGAAGAGGAGGGAAGGAGTAGGGAGAGCAAGGAGGTAGAAGGGAGGAGGAGGAGGAGGAGGAGGAGGAGGAGGAGGCAGCATACGTAGACCTCCGGACGCTGGGGACATCGCTGTCGTCGTCGCCGTCATCGTCGTCGACGTCGCCGTCGCCGTCGCCGCCGCAGTCGTCAACGCAGCTGCCGTCGTCGTCGTCGTCGTCGTCGTCGTCGCCGTCTTCGTCGTCGTCGTTCTCGTCGTCGTCGTCGTCGCCTTCGGAGAGCCCTCGAGGCCTCCGGAGGGCCTCCGGGGCCTCCGAAGGGCCGCTGTAGAGCTTTCGAGGCCTGTGCATGGAGACTCGAAGACCTGCGGAGACCTCTGGAAGCCTCTGGACGTCTTCGTCGTCGCCGCCGCTGCCGCTGCCGCCGCCGTCGCCGCTGCCGTCGTCGTCGTCAGTCGTCCGTCGTCGAGGGTCGAAGATTGAGGATTGAGGATCGGGGTATTTGGGCTTACTTGGGACTCCAGGGGCGGCCTTGTGGCCACGGCTCCATCCGCGTCGAAATCCTGGTCAGAAGGCGCTCCAGGACAGGTCCAGGGGTCGATCGTGGTCGTCGTGGTCGTCGTCGCGGTGGCGACGAGGGCCTCCCAGGAGGCCGACAAATCTGAAAACGAGGGAAGGATAGCAGTATGGGTATCTTGTACCTTTTCCTCCTTTGAGTCGTGGTGATGGTGATGGTGGTGGTGGTGGTGGTCTTCGTCGTCGTCGCTCCTTCGGAGGCTTTCGGATGCTCTGGGAGGCTCTCGGAGGACTTCGGGGAATTTTGGAGGCATTTCGGGTCCAGGCGCTTGTTCGGAGGCCTTCTCGGAGGCACGGGAGGCCCTCGGAGGCTTCCAGGGTTTTCTGAAATTTACAGTCGTGCTGCTGATAACAAAAAGAAAGAAAGCTGTGTACCACTGGGGTGTATTGACCATGTGGCGAAAAGGAGAGACAGACGTATAAACTGCGCTGCCAGACGCAGTAATGTGAGAAAACGACAACGACAGCGACGATTGAGGCGAAAGAGGAGCGACAGAGAAAGAGAGAGAGAGAGAGAGACGAAACGGTAATTACGGAACGATTGAAAAGGAACGAACCCCCTTCTTTGTCGCCAACAACGCTTGGTTGCACGCGGAGGGTTGTGGGAAAAACCATGGTAAGAGAACCCAAACTAATCCTAATGTCAGCGTCTTGACTGTACCGGGGTGTCCCCGTCAGATCCTCAGACACCTCCCCACGGTCGACCCCGCCGCGGGACACGCCGTGCTCGCAAAGCCGTGTCACACATGAAGGGGAGGAATGTGGACCAACGCTGCGGACCACCCCGTGGACGTCCCAGGCAGCATGGGCCTTTAGCCCCCAGTCTCGAACACCCTGATCGTCGACGCGGACATGGACGCCGAGCTGACAGAGTGAGACGTCAGTGTCTGCAGAAAGGACCAGCTGCCCGAGGTGGCGCACTCTCGCAGAGAAAGAAAATGAGAGAAAGAGGGAGAACAAAAAAAAGCGAGAGGCAGTCATCACCCCTGAAGCCCAGCTTCGATTGCTGAACTTCACCCTCCTTCTCATCTCTCTCTTCCGCCTCCTGTTCCTCCTCCTCCTCCGCCTCCTACTCCTCCTCCTACTCCTCCTCCTCCTCCTCTTCCCCCTCCCCCTCCCCTCCTCCTCCCCGCCTCCTCCTCCTCCTCCTCCTCCTCCCTCCTCTCCTCCCCCTCCTCCTCCTCCCCTCCTCCTCCACCTCCTCCTCCTACTCCTCCTCATCCTCCTCCTCCTCCTCCCCTCCTCCTCCTCCTCCTCTCCTCCCTCTCCACCTCCTCCTCCTCCTCCTCCTCCTCCTCCTCCTCCTCCTCCTCCTCCTCCTCCTCCCTCCTCTCTCCTCCCCCTCCCCCCTCCTCCTCCTCCTCCTCCTCCTCCTCCTCCTCCTCCTCCTCCTCCTCCTCCTCTTCCTCCTCCTCCTCCTCCTCCTCCTCCTCCTCCTCCTGCTCCTGCTCCTCCCCCCACCTCCCCCCTCTTCCTCAGGTGGGCGGAGGGGAAGGAAGGAGTTGAAGAGGGGTGGAAGGGGGGTGGAGGGAGGGGGGGAGGGGGATGAACCAAGCTAGGTGCGCTCGCGTCATATCTGACGTCCTACCCCTTCCCTCTCATCCCTTACCATAACGTAAATATCTTCTCTATTCGCACAGTCGGACGTCATAGCATGGCATAACAGTATATGGCATAGCATGGTGTTGAATATCAACGCGTAGCCTGACATAGCATGGAATGGTGATGCCCCAAATTGGGGGGGCTTCGGCGGCCCAAACAATCAACGAATTGACACCGAATGTGTAATCATTTCCGATGGTTACTTCGGGGGTGCATGTTCTAGATGTTGGGGCTTATTCGGAAGGACCGGAAACAATGCCCTGGCATAGCGCTGGAAATAATGACGCCAACGCTGCAGAGGGAGCACGATTCGGAACGAGCGGAAGCACGGAAATGAGGCCAGCACTGCAGCGGGAGCACGATTCGGAACGAGCGGCAGCCCGAAAATGAAGCCAGCCATTCAGCGAAAGCAGCGTTTGATTGACAAGAAAACCAAGCGAAAACCCGCTTCCCGGGAATCCTGTGTAAAAACCTGGTCGCGGAGAGGGTCCGAATATTTCCCGGACGTCACCGGGGAAAGAGGAGGGTAGCATTCATATTGTGTAATTGTAGTGCAACGACGACGACGGCGACAACAAAGGCCACGAAGGCGCAGGCGGCGACGCCACCGTTCTCGGCCCGGCAAGCCTCCGCCCCTGCCGGCGGGGTTGGCGCGCTGCCAGCGGCGGCCCCCGCGGGCTCCGGGACGGCCGCGAGGAAGTCCGCGAGGCTCTGGGGGGGGCTCCTGTCGGGGGGCGGAGGAAGGGCGAAGGGAGGGCGAGGACGGCGGGGGATGGCTGGGGCGGGGGGGAGGGGAGAGGAAGACGAAGGACGCAGGAGGAGGAGGAGGACGCAGGAGAAGGAGGAGGAGGAGGAGGAGGAGGAGGAGGAGGAGGAGGAGTAGGAGGAGGAGGAGGAGGAGGAGGAGGGGGGGGGGCGCCGTAGCCATTTTGGCTCAAGCCAGGGACGCGTTTCATTCGGTACGCAACTCAGGTTCTCGTGTCCATTGCCGTTCACATCTTGCTTGATTGCACCTTTGCACCATGTCTCTCGTCAGCCTCTCTCGGCTTTGCAGGGGGCAGCGCCATGGACCTGCGGCTCCTGTGGCGTCGGCGGCAACTTCGCGGCGAAGATGCAGTGCCGCACCTGCCTCGCGCCAGCGCCGCGAGTTATCCAGCAGGCCATCGCCCGAGCGGCCAAGGCGGATCCGCCCGCCCGCGTGCCATGGCAGCCCGTCGGCAAGGGCGCCAAGGGCAAGGGCTCTGCTGCTGGTGTTCGTAAGCATGCTGGCGGTGCTTGGGGCTACTTCGGCGCTGGCGTGGATTTGCTCAAGAGCCAGCCCAAGCAGCAGCAGCAGCAGCAGCAGAAGCAGCAGCAGCAGCAGCAGCAGCAGCAGGCGCAGGCAGGCACACATGGAGCCGATCCCATCGCCGCCCTCGACCAGTCCATCGCCGCCCTCGAGGCGCTGGGCGGCCGCAGCCTGGCCGAGGTCCTCGAGCGCAAGCGGAAGGCACGCGCCGACCTGGTAAAGGAGCGGCGAGCTGGGAAGCCCCCCTACCAGCAGCTGCAGCAGCTGGAGGGCAAGATGGCGGCAGTGGACAAGAAGCTTGGGCGGCAGCGCGAGGTCGTCCCCGACCTCGAGCGGCGGCTGGCCCAGGCGAAGGAGCAGGAACGACTATGGTCCCAGGAACTGGACGCCCTGCAGCAGGAGAAGGCGGCGCTCGCCCAGCGCCTGGCGCAGCAGCAGCAGCGGCCGCAGCCTGCAGGTGCACCGCGCGCGGCAGGTGGCCCTCACTCCGGGCCCGCAGTGGTGCAGCAGCTGGCGCAAGGGCTTGAGGAGCTGGTGGGCAGGGCTGGCGAGTCTGGCGGCGACGCCAACATGGAGGGCGGCAACGAGCAGCTCCCGGCCAGCGTCGCGCAGGCGTTGCGTAACCTCCTGGAGGTGGTCAAGGGGGTGCCCCAGTGTGGGGCCGCCGCGGCCGCTGCGCCTGCAGTGCCGCCCGCCGCCGAGACCTCGCACGCCGCTGGTGCAGGTGTCGAGGGCCCACCCGCCGCTGGAGGAGCCCCTAGCGCAGGCGCCGGCGACGGTGCGCAGGCGCACGTCGGCATCCCCGTCCCCGTCGACTTGGAGGACGCCAAGCGCAAGCGCGACGAGCTCATCGAGCAGTGCGTGGCGGACCTCCCCGAGGAGGAGCGGGCGGCCAAGCGGGTCGTGCTGGGCTCCTTCTACGAGAGGCATGGCGAGGCGGCGTTGCCCAGGCCGCAAGGGGTTTTACCGCCCCGCCGCAGGCCGCGACCAACGGCGCCGAGGGCGCCGCCAGCCCCGAGGGGCTCGCCACATGATCGCCTCCTCCTTCAACGCCGGCCTGTCCTGGGGCCGCTTGGAGGAGTTCCTGGAGGAGGAAGGAGGTGAGCACCATGATCACGCAGGGCGGTGTGCCCGTCATCGCAGTCCAGGAGCATGCCAAGCCCGAGGGCTGACTGCAGGTTTCGGCGTCGGCCATGCAGGCCCGAGGGCGGCGCGCGGTCGGCGCCCCTGCCGTGCGCACCGCGGAGGGTGGCCACTCAGCCGGCGTGGCCTTGGTCACCCCCGCTTGCTTAGCGCTGGCCATGGCCCCTGGGCAAGAGGCCTGGGACATTGCACCAGCTGGAGCTCCAGGGCGTCTTTGCCTGGGCACGACGGATGTCAAGGGCATCGGCTGGATCGCCTTCTTCTCCGTATGTCTCTCCACGGGCAAGCCTGTCACATGGTGCTACAACGCCTCCATACTGTCTGCGCCGATTGCTTCTCCATCCGCGGACGCGTAGCAGAGCGGACCTGGAACTTCTGAGAACAAAACCCCGTGTGGTGCTCAGTCGTAAAAAAAGGGGAGACGGGTACACAGGAGGAGGTGGAGGTGGAGGAGGAAGATGAGGAGGAGGAGGAGGAGGAGGAGGAGGAGGAAGGGTGCGTACACAGGAGGCAGAGGAGGAGGAGGAGGAGGAGGAGGAGGAGGGGAAGGAGGATGAGGATGATGAGGATGAGGATGAGATGAGGATGAGGATGAGGATGATGAGGATGATGATGATGATGATGATGATGATGATGATGATGATGAGGAGAGGAGGAGGAGGAGGAGGAGGGGGAGAGGAGAAGGGGGAGGAGGCAGAGGATAAGGAGGAGGAGAAGGAGGAGGAGGAGGAGGAGGCGGAGGAGGAAGATGAGCAGGGGGAGGAGGAAGGAGGAGGAGGAGGAGGAGGAGGGAGGAGGAGGAGGAGGAGGGGAAGGAGGAGGAGGAAGAGGAGGAGGAGGAGGACGAGGAGGAGGAGGAAGAGGAAGAGGAGGAGAGGGAGGGAGGAGGTCATAATAGCGGATGCGCAGGAGAAGGAGCAGGAACAAAAAGAGCAGGAAGAGGAGGAGGAGGAGGAGGAGGAGGAGGAGGAGGAGGAAGAGGAGGAAAGAGAACCAGAACGAGGAAGAGGACGAACAGCAGCAGCGGACTGGAGTGGAACGAACGGGAGGAGCAAGATGACCCGGGGAAGGCGGAGGAGGAGAAGGAGGAGGAAGGAGGGGGGCGACAACAAGGAGGAAGGACTCGGATCCAGAAGAGTGGCCCGCGCTGGGGCGAGAGCGCCATTGTGAACGACGCGGGGGCCCACCAGTTTGAGACACCGAAGACGCTTCGATTGACAAATGACATTGGCAAGGCAGCATCGTGAATTCCTGAACGAAAAACCATACGAAGAGGGGGCGCGCCACTCCACAACCATCTTCGGGGGGAAGGGGCGAATACTACTCATGTTGAGAAGCCGGCGATGGTGAGGGTATTAAGAGGGAGACGGGACGAGGTGCAGGAGGGGGACAGGGAGGAGGAACGGAACGGAACGGCTGTCCACGAAGGAGAAGTCAAGCCTCTTCTGCCGGGCGGGCGCTCAGGAGGGAGGTGGAGGAGAAGAGGGTGAACAAAAAGGAAGTCGGCGGGGGGAGGAGGGAAACGAGGACGAGGAGGAGGACGAGGCTGCTCCTGTCCCTGACGTCGAGTGCATCGGCAAATCCGTGCAGGAGGTGGTCGACGTACCTGATGGGCAGATGCGCCTCCGAGTCGGGAGGGGAAGAGAGAAACGTCCGAGGGGAGCAGGGAGCTAGTAGCCAGGAGAGGGGGAAAACGGAGCGGGGAGGGGGAGGGGGAAAAGAGGGCATTGAGGTGGGAAGGGGGAGGGAGAGGAGGGCGAGGGGAGGGGGGGGGGAGGAGGGGAGGAAAAAACAGGCAGAGGGAGGGAGGGGGAGAGGGAAAAAGGAGAGAGGGGAAAAGGGAAGGAAAGAGAGCGGGGGGGCGATGGATCAGGTAAGGGGCGGGGGAGAAGAGAGGCGGCGGGAACGGGGGGAACGGGAAGGAGGAGGCTCGGCATGCTTGCGACCGTGGCTGGGCTCACCCTGCGCCCGCACCTCTTGCGGCATGCGGCCGGCAAAGGAAGGGAGCGGGTTGGCACGTTCTTCGCAGTGGGGAGAGGCCGTTCGGGCTGGCATGTTCGGGCTGGCGCGCTCGGGAAGCTGGCGTGGCCCATCGGCAGACGTGCTGCCCGAACTGGGCAGCGGCTGCTGCTGGGCAGGCGACGCCTGAAACTGATCATGGGACCACCATAGCCCTTGACGCCCACGTACTTCGGGGGGGGCCGACGGAGGGGGGTCCAGCTAGGGGGGGAGGGGGGGGAACGTCGACCTGGAATCTGCGACGCTTCGACGATACCCGGGCCCCGAAGCATCGGCGGACGAGTGGGCGACGGGGGGGCCGACGCGTTCCCCCCGGGGGCCCGCTGCCCCCCCGAGCGGGCGCCCTGCGGGTGCTGCGGGCGGAGGAACCTGCGCGCGACAATTCGGAGCTGGCGTGAAGCGTTGCCCCCACTCGCTCCTGCCTTTCCACTGGGAGCTCGACCACAAGAAAGCTTTTCACGAGAAGCCCCACCCTGAGACCCCAGGACGTCAATTCATTGGTGGTGTGGGAACGTCACGCTTCCCGTGGCAACAGGAATCGAGACCTAAGATACCCGAGGCACCCGAGAGTTGTGACACCGGATGGCCTTAGACAGCGGGGGATCAAGACAGCAATATGCTATATATATTACCTATGTATAGATATAGAGATATCTCAAGTAGCTGCCCGAAATAGCTAAAACTAGCGCCAGCTGAGCTTCCGAAGCGACGGGAAGGCGCGCGCGCGATGGGCGACGTCGAACCCGCGGTGGCGACGCGCCGAATCAAATAATGGCCCCGCGCACCGGTAAATCAACAAAGGATGCCGCGCGGGTTCTGCACGCGACGCCACGTTGGTGGTCGCGGCGCGGTTCTGCGCGCGACCCACCCCAATGCCTCTCCCACCATTTCCTCCTCCACCCCTTCACCAGCCTTCCCCATCCTCGTCTCGGTCCCTCCTCCTCCTCCTCCGCCACCTCCTCCTCCTCCTTCTCCTCCTCCTCCTCCTCTTTCTCCCGGCCTCCCCCCCTCTCCCCATCGCGGGCCCATCCGTGCCGCCGCGGCGCCTTCTGCTGCCGCGAACCCCTCGCACGCCTCTCCCGCCCCCTCCCCCCGCCCCCACCCTCCTCCTGCTCGCCCTCTTCCTTCCTCCATTCCCCATCCTTCTCCTAAGTACTCCTCCTCCTCCCTCCTCCTCTCCTCCTCCTCCTCCTCCTCCTCCTCCTCCTCCTTCCTCTACTCCCCCTCCTCCTCCTCCTCCTCCTCCTCCTCCTCCTCCTCCTCCTCCTCCTCCTCCCTCCTCCTCCTCCCCTCCCTCCCCCTCCTCCCTCCTCCTCCTCCTCCTCCTCCTGCCTCCTCCCTCCTCCTCCTCCCTCCTCCTCCTCATATCCCCCCCCCTCCTCCTCCTCTTCTTCTCCTCCTCCTCCTCCTCCCCCGCCCCTCGCTCGCGCCGGGCCC
Source organism: Prorocentrum cordatum (assembly GCA_963575745.1). Taxonomy (NCBI): domain Eukaryota; class Dinophyceae; order Prorocentrales; family Prorocentraceae; genus Prorocentrum; species Prorocentrum cordatum. The sequence continues at coordinate 80,266 of CAUYUJ010015375.1, read as the reverse complement.
GGCCGCGCCGGCGCGCGTCGCGCGTCGGGCCCCGCCGCGCCGGAGCGTTTCATCGTCGGCCCCGCCGCCCGGCGCGCCATCATATAGTTGGGCCCGGGCCGCGTGGGCGCGCTGGCAAATTCGGGCCCGGGCCGCGACAGCGCGCATTGCAAATCAAGCCGGCCGCGCCGGCTCCCGCGGATCCGCGGCCGCCGGCGGTTTCCTCCGGCCAGCCGCCGGCGGGCCCGGCCGTTGGGGCCCCCGGCGAACCCCAGCGGCCCGCTGCAGCAGGCCCGGGGGGCGCCCCGGCGAGCCGAAAAGGAATTCCGAGATGGTTTGTTCAAAATGATCGAGTTAGATTTTTCCCGTTTTTTAGCTCAAAGCTAAAACAAGTTTTTCCTTAGCCAGAAATAAGCTGGTTTAGCTTTCATGCAGCTGTGTTCAGCTTTTAAATAACTGGTTGTAGCTTCCGAATAGCTTTAAAGCTCTGGGGTATCATTTTGTTTAGCTCCCCCTCTGCGGGCGGCCTTCCGGGCAACCCGAGATAACTTTAAAGCAGCATGTAACTTGAACCCCCGTTGTCTTTAGCAAGCGGGTCGCTTGGTTGTAAACGCATACATAGGATTAGCACACAATTTACAATTTGGATATAAGAGTATGTATGTTGTGCATGTCTTGTGTAACCACACCACGCGCATACAAGTGCACGACATTCACATGCGCAGTATAGCGATCCAGCGGATCCACAGAGCAGCTTTAGTAAGCAAGTTGGCCCAACCCCGCAGGTGGGTTAGACAAGATAGGGCGGGGGTAAGCAAGCGTTTGCTAACTCGATTAGGTGCAGTTGTTATTTCATATACGGAAGAGTCGTTAACCTGTTTAGCGTAAGCTCTTTTGCAGACTTCTGATAGTCTTGGTGCACAGTTTTTTTTTCAGACCCCTTGTAGTTTACTTTGGAATTCCTGCCCTTCGGGATTGGACCCCGCGGTATTTGATTACGATCGTTGTTTGTTTTCGTTTTCACCGCGGCCATTTCAGCTTCTGTGGTGATTGCTGCCATCAGCCTGTGCAGTTGTCCTTTCGCCCTCCGGCGCGATGTTGAACCCGAACCCCCACAAGGAGCTGCTCGATTGGGTCGAGAGGGTCTCCAACTCGGCGCTGCAAGGTGACCCGACTTATGCGAATTTCAAGACACTCCAGGACCAGATAATCCAAAAACTAGAGGCCGCGGGCTTGTGCTACCGCGAGCAGAGCAAGCCTTTCCACGTCGGTGTGGAGCCGTCCAACAGGCACGGCATCGGCGTGGAGGCGGTGGACGTGCACAGCTTGATCCAGTGCATCGCCACCGTTGGTTTCAGTTGGTCTGAGGCTTTTGGCTTAAAGCAAAAAAAACGACGACGAGGGAGGATGGGAAGAAACGGGAAGGATCAGGGGGAGGCAGGGGGAGGGGGGAGGATGAGGAGGTGAGACCCTCGAACTTGGAGACCCGGCACCCTAGATACATTCGAATGTGTACGTGGCCCCGCGATTTCTTAACACTCCAATGATGTAAAACAATTGAAGCCAGGAGAAAATACCCAGAAGGGCCTCGGGGGCCCAATCCAACTTTTACACCCAAGAGCCCCCCTCCCCCCACCCCCTAAGAGGACACCAACCTTTCACTCCCCCAGCTCTGCCCTCCGCATGATCCCCATCCTGCCCCTTGTATCGCCATCCTCCACCATCTCCCACCGTCCTCCTGTGCCTCCTCATTTTTTTATGCAGTGTGGGCTCCACCTCCCGCCCAAGGCAGCTGGCGGGGTCGCCATCGAGCTCAGCAGCGACCCCACCACGCGCCAGAAGCAGCGCGACTTCCAGGACCACCTGAGCGCGATCTCAGGTGGCGCGATCCCGCCGATGAATGCGAATGACCTCCGCTACCTCTCGATCACGAACGGCCACACCAACGCGGGCCTGCGCTGCATCGACAGAGAGTGCAAGACGACCTTGACGTCGGACGCCTTGGTCGTTGACGGCCACTTGGCGAAGGAGAAGGTCTACACGGCGTGTCCTTCCTACAAGGAGGCGGCCAGGGCAGTAGCAGGACAGTGAACCGTCCTATCGGGGGATTGTGTGTGCGCGTTTTGTTTGTGTGTATGTGTCTGTGTGTGTGTGTGCGTGGGGGGTGGGGGTGGGGTGGATGGCGAGGGGGGCATTTGTCGGTGTGAGCGTTTCGCCGTCCTGCTACAGCCTCGCCCCCGAGGCGGTCGAGAACGGCCTGCACTGGTTGATCATCCGTGCTGAGGTGCCTGCGAGCTGCGCGAGCTTCTGCAGCTTCTTCCAGGAGGCTGACAACGCGACCCACGGCGCGCATAGGGTCCAGTCTTCAATGCAGACGTTGCTCCAGATCCACTCCCGCGCGGTCAGGGGTGGATCGATGCCCGATGATAAGATGTGGGCCGCCATCGCCAGGGAGATCGAGAGGACGAAGCCTTTTTTGGCTGGCCAGTGCCACGACCTCTGCATGTTCGTGAAGGAGTGGGGCGGGGGCACCGAGCCAGTGCACTTGCGGGATCTGGAGGAGTTCTCCAAGACCCTCGTGTTCAGGAGGGACATCAGCGGGGCGACGTTCAAGGCGTTCGCGTCGATCCCGATGGTGCAAGCGCCAGAGTACATCGTATCGTGTGTGAAGGCATGCTTGGTGGCACCTGAGAACTTCTGCCGCGGCAACGAGTGCCGCCTCTTTACGACCTCGGACTGCGCGTCCATCTCGTCCAAGCACAAGGCGTCCGCGATCACGGTTGCCACGATGATTCGCCACGCTGCCAAATTCATGGAGACAGTTGGCATGTCACAGACAGATCGCTGCAAAACCATGAGCGACTTCCAGGTGAAGTGCGTCATGCACGTCCATGGCAAGAAGTCCGGGAACCGCAGGTGCTTCGGCAACCTGAAGGAGATCGGCCAGTGGCTGTTGGAGACGATCTGGGAGCTCTACCCTGTGGCAAAGGACTTGGACCAACCCTGGCCCGTCCTCGAGCCGAAGGGCACTTCGCCGAAGCAGGACGACTCTGGCTTCAGGCAGTTCTCCAGCACGGGCGGCGTCTCTTCCGACTGCTTGGGCAGCCGCGGCTTCAAGACAGGCGTCACCATCGAGAAGGAGAACAAGATGTACATCATCAAGAATCTCAGCACCGAGGGGGCCACTTTGCAGGAGAAGGTCGACGGCGCCGACCCCGTCGACGGCGACGACGGCGATGACTTGATCAACGTCACCGTTGGCCAGTTGCTCGACGAGTACAAGGCACGCGCCTTCTGCACACTGCTTTTGTTTCTCATGCTATAATCCTCTTCCTCCTCCTCCTCTTCCGCCTCCTCCTCCTCCTCATCCTCCTCCTCATCGTCCTCCTCCTTCCACCCTCCTTGTTTACCCTTCCCCCCTCCTTGTTCACCCTTCACCCCTCTCCCTCCTCCTCCTTCCCCCCTCCTCCTCTTCCCGCTCCACTGCCCCCTCGCCCCCTCAGCCACTTCCCCCCCCCCCCCCCCCCCCCCCCCATCATGCACTCCTCATCTCGCGGTGTCGTCACCTCCGCACTGCGTCTTCGCCCTAAGCCGTCGGCCCTCGTCCGTCGGTCGACCCTTCGATCTGTCGCCCTGCCGCCCTCAGGCCATGCCCGTTGGGAACCAGAAAGTCCTCTCCACCAAGAAGGGTGGACCGAGCGCGTCGGACCCATTGCGGCCGCTTGCCCTCTGAGGGGAAGGGGGAGGGTAGGGGGGGTTGGATGGGGGAGGTCGTGGTGGGGTGGGCTGGGAGGGCGGGCGGAAGGAGGAGGGATGAGGATGGTGAGGATTGGGGATGGGGTGAGGGGGTGATGGGAGGGGGGGAGGGGGGCGGACGGGGCAGGGTGAAGAGGGGGAGGGGAGGGATGGGAGTGGGCGGATGCCACGCGTGCAATGGGTGATGGAGGGATGTGGTGGAGGGGCAGGGAGAGCACGGGAGGGGTGCATGGAGGGATAAAGGGGGGGATGGGGAGGGCGGGAGAGAATGATAGAGCGGGGGAGAGGATAAAAGGTGAGAGGGAGAGAGGGGGGGAGGGAGGGAGGGAGGGATGGAGGGATGGAGGGAGAGAGAGAGAGAGAGAGAGAGGGAGGGAGGGAGGGAGGGAGAGAGAGAGAGAGATGGGAGTTTTGTATACAAATATACACATGTATACATATACATATGCAAACACACATGTACATATATGTGTATATATATAAGGTAGGGAGCGACCGCTGCCGCGAGGAATCCATCGACATGCAGGTCGAGATGGTGAAGTCTGACGTTAGGCACGCCTTGTTTCATGTGTACCGCTCTTTGGAAGGGAAGGTGGACTTGTCTGTGTCGTACTCGACCTCGCCTAAGCAGGTCATTCACAATGTCAAAGCAGAGAAGAAATACGAAGCGGGGACCTTGGTCCTCGTGCCTTTAACCACCAGCATTGGGACGGGGCCTAAAGTTCCAAGTAATGCGATCGAGGTCACCTTCTGGGCTCCAGGCCAGCTGGGCCCGTCGAAGGGTGAGACGTCGGTGTACCTCTCGTCAAGGCCTGACTTGAGCGGTGATAAGCCCGTCGTTGTCCCGTATTTCTGTGTGCCCACCACCAAGGACAGCGCAAAGGCAAACATGACGTACAGCCGCATTCCAGTCGACATTAAGTGTAGCTCGCCAGACAGGAGGGGCGATACTAGCACGCGCAGGGTTTCAATTCCTGTGTTGATCAACTCGCGGGACCTAAGCGTTGGCGAGCCTCTGTTCCGCGCTGAGAAGGACCAGCGCGCCGCCCCGTCGCCCAGCAAGAGGCCCGCCCCGCCCGAGGCTTCCACCCCGAGGGCCACTAAGGAGGCCAAGGGGGAGGGGAAAGGGAAAGATCGTCCCGCCCCGAAGGCCACCACGGGCAATGGCAGGGGCGGCAGGGGCAGGGGCAGGAAGTAGGCCTGCACGTTCACCAGTGGGCACCGAGGCTTTTTTTGCTTTCGGAGGTGCTGCCCATGCAAAGCTTATCCCCCTTGCATTGTACGTGTGTCCTTCTTTGCACCACAACTTTACATCACGTGTTGTGCACGGAACCCATATGTGTATGTGTACGGCTGCATGTGCGTCTCAATGTGTTCCTGAGTTCAGGTGTATGTTGTGTTGTACGCTCTCCGTGTGCGTCGCATTTGGTCCGCACCACATCGTGCATCTTCATGTGTTGTCCTCTTCTTGCTCGAAGCTCAGCCAAGCGCTGGCATGGCGCAGCAAGCATCGCTCGCTGTCTTGGGCTGAATGGCCCGTCGCTGCGACTGCAGCGGCTAAGTTTCGCGCGTCGCTCCAGCCCTGCTCTGCTATAGGTGCGCCCCACGCCCGCGAGTGGCGGCATGCCATGCCACAGTGATGGTTAACAGTGGTGCACTTGAAGTGATGTGAAGCAGTGGTACACTTGAAGTGATGTGTGCATCTTTCGTGGCACGTGGGCGTGGATGGGCTGCGCGCGCCAGCAGCGGCAGGTGCACTTAGTTCGTTCACCGCTTCCCACACTGGCTCCAGTGTGGTCTCTCGCGCGCTAGTGAAGCAAAACCTGCGTCTGTCCCAGCGGCTGAGCGACGTCGCCTACGGGCGATTGCGGCGAGGAGGGTAGCAGGGGATAACGAGGATGCGGGTGAGGGTGAGGATGGGGGATGGGGAAGCGCGATGCGCGGGTTAATGGGGATGAGGAGACGGTGGAGTGGCGGTGGGGTTGGGCGGGCGATGCGGAAGGGGCAGGGGCGAGTGCAAGGGAGACGGGGAAGGAGTGGGAGGAGGAGGATGAGGAGGAGGAGGGGGAGCGAGGATTTTTGTTTTTGCTTACGACACAGCACCGTCACACAGCAAAGTCGGCAGGTTCCGATGGGGGTCTCGCACTGGGTCTTGCGGACGGTCTCGCGCAGGTCAGCGCTGTTCCTATCTCTACTCCTCGAAGATGATTCCGCCTGGGATGTCTTTGAACGTTTACGTTTGTAAAGCGGCTCCCGCTCGAAACATCTTTCACGCTGATACTCCTCGGAGGTGCTCATGCTCGAGACGCTCGCAACTCTGCTCCTCCAATGAGCTCCCGTGCGAGACGTACTCGGGAGGTCCCCCTCCTCCGTGCGCTCCTTCTCCTCATTATATTCTTCAATCCCTCTCATCATCCACTCCCTCATTCTTCTCCTCATCAAATGTCTTTGTAGCCCCCGGCCCATTCTCCACCGTGCATGGGTTGCGGGTCATGTTTGGTCCATGATGCCTCCCGTCTCACTTCCAAGGCGAACGCATTGTTCGCGACATAGGGGGGTGGGGAAGGGGCCCCAAGATCCCACGACGCGGATGCCCGCTCATATCCGTAGCAGCACTCGAGCCTCAAGCCTGTAGGATTCTCTATGCATTATGTGCTTTCCGTATGGCGTGCATTTTGTGCATTACACAGCAAGCGCCTTCTCGATTGCATTATTTGCTTTCCGTATGGCGTGTACGTGACGCATTGCACAGGCGCCTGATCTATTCCACGGTGGTTTGGACCGCGGGCACCAGGTAAAAAAAAAAAACAAAACAAAAAAAAGCGGTGGTCGTATTGGGCCGTCTTCGGGCCGTGTCGGGCCCGTTGGTGTTCTTGGCGCTTTCGTGGGATGGGGTGGGGGAACAGAGACGCAAACAAAAACAAAGACACATTGCCCGCATCATTTGTCGTCGTCGTGTGGTGCCATCGCCCTCCCCCGCCTTCTTTGCATTCGTCGCCTGAGGATGATGATGAGGATGATGATGAGGAGGAGGAGGAGCGGAGGAGGATGAGGAGGAGGAGGAGGAGGAGGCGGGTGATGAGGATGCGGAGGAGGAGCGGAGGAGGAGGAGGAATGGGAGGAGGGGGCGGTCGGAGTCCCCTTGGCGCTCCCGCAGCGGCGCATGGCGCCGACGGCAGGGGGCAGGTCGGCTCGTGCGAGTCGTCGGGGCTGTTGCGTGCAGTGGCACTCCTCCTCCTCCTCCTCCTCCTCCTCCTCCTCCTCCTCCTCCTCCTCACCCCCCTGCTGCTCATCCTCCTCCTTGCCCCCCTTCCGCCATCCCCCACCTCCTTCCCCTCCTCCTCCTCTGCCTCATCCTCCGCCTCGCCCGTGGGGGGAAGGGGAAGGGGGCGGGGGGTGCGCCGCCGTGCAGAGGCATATCGGGCCGTCTTGGAGGTTCCTTGGGGTCACGTGCACAGGAGCTCGGAGGCGCTTTCTCTCGGTGTTCGGGATTCCTCATGCCCCCCCATTGGATCCCACGAAGACCCCGAGACCCCATGAGGGCTTTGTGTTTCACGGGGGCCACCAGACCACATGAGGACTTGGAAGGGTGCCCCGCTGTCTTTGACCAGATCCTACTTAGAGCCGTCTTGGCGGCGGCGCGGGCCGTCCTCATCATATTTCTCAACCATCCTGCGGTGTTGGGTCCTCGTTTTGAAGAGAGAGCGCCCCGCGTCACCCCTCCTCCTCCCGCTGCCCCCCCCCCCCTCCTCGCATCATCGGCATCACCATCAGGCATCATCGCCATCGTCACCGTCATCATCATCACCAGCAACATCATGGCCGTCATGTTCATCATCATCGCCAGCATCACCATCATCCTCGTCATCATTATCGTCGTCATCCTCGTCGTCATCATCGCCATCACCGTCATCGGCACCATCATCGTCCTCATCACCCGCCGTCACCATCACCATCATCGCCACCCATTTCGGCACACCCCTCACACGTTTCGTGGACCCATAGGGAGCTCCACCGAACGCCCCAGTGGCAGGGTTCGCATGCCTCTCCAACACCCATTTCGGCACACCCCTCAAACGTTTCGTGGCCCCATAGGGAGCTACACCGAAAGCCCCAGTGGCAGGGTTCGCATGCCTCCCCACCACCCATTTCGGCACACCCCTCACACGCTTCGTGGCCCCATAGGGAGTTCCACCGAAGACACCAGTGGCAGGGTCCGCATGCCTCCCCACCACTCATTTCGGCACACCCCTCACACGTTTCGTGGCCCCATAGGGAGCTCCATCGAAGGCCCCAGTGCCAGGGCCCGCATGCCCCCCCACCACTCATTTCGGCACACCCCTCACACGTTTCGTGGCCCCATAGGGAGCTCCACCGAAGGCCCCAGTGGCAGGGTCGCATGCCTCCCCACCACCCATTTCGGCACACCCCTCACACGTTTCGTGGCCCCATAGGGAGCTCCACCGAAGGCCCCAGTGGCAGGGTTCGCATGCCTCCCCACCACCCATTTCGGCACACCCCTCACACGTTTCGTGGCCCCATAGGGAGCTCCACCGAAGGCCCCAGTGGCAGGGTTCGCATGCCTCTCCACACCCATTTCGGCACACCCCTCACACGTTTCGTGGCCCCATAGGGAGCTCCACCGAAGGCCCCAGTGGCTGGGTTCGCATGCCTCCCCACCACCATTTCGGCACACCCCTCACACGTTTCGTGGCCCCATAGGGAGCTCCACCGAAGGCCCCAGTGGCAGAGTTCGCATGCCTCCCCACCACCCATTTCGGCACACCCCTCACACGTTTCGTGGCCCCATAGGGAGCTCCACCGAAGGCCCCAGTTGCAGGGTTCGCATGCCTCCCCAACACAAATTTCGGCACACCCCTTATACGTTTCGTGAGGCCCCATAGGGAGCCCCATCGAAGGCCACAGTGCCAGGGCCCGCATGCCTCCACCGAAGGCCCCAGTGGCAGGGTTCGCATGCCTCCCCACCACCCATTTCGGCACACCCCTCACACGTTTCGTTGCCCCATAGGGAGCTCCACCGAAGACCCCAGTGGCAGGGTTCGCATGCCCCCCCCAACACCCATTTCGGTACACCCCTCACACGCTTCGTGGCAACATAGGGAGCTCCATCGAAGGCCCCAGTGCCAGGGCCCGCATGCCCCCCCACCACCCATTTCGGCACACCCCTCACACGCTTCGTGGCCCCATAGGGAGCTCCATCGAAGGCCCCAGTCGCAGGTTTCGCATGCCTCCCCAACACACATTTCGGCACACCCCTCACACGTTTCGTGGCCCTGTAGGGAGCTCCATTGAAGGCCCCAGTGGCAGGGTTCGCATGCCTCCCCACCACACATTTCGGCACACCCCTCACACGTCTGGTGGCCCCATAGGGAGCTACACCGAAGGCCCCAGTGGCAGGGTTCGCATGCCTCCCCAGCACCCATTTCGGCACACCCCTCACACGTTTCGTGGCCCCATAGGGAGCTCCGCCGAAGACTCCAGTGGCAGGGTTCGCATGCCTCCCCAAAACTAATTTCGGCACACCCCTCACACGTTACGTGGCCCCATATGGAGCTCCACTAAAGGCACAAGTGGCAGAGTTCGCATGCCTCCCCACCACCCATTTCGGCACACCCATCACACGTTTCGTGGCCCCATAGGGAGCTCCACCGAAGGCCCCAGTCGCAGGGTTCGCATGCCCCCCCAACATCAATTTCGGCACACCCCTCACACGTTTCGTGGCCCCATAGGGAGCTCCACCGACGGCCCTAGTGGCAGGGTCCGCATGCCTCCCCATCACAATTTCGGCACACCCCTCACACGCTTCGCGGCCCCATAGGGAGCTCCACCGAAGGCCCCAGCGCCAGGGTCCGCATGGGGGCATCGGAACAAATTCGGCACACCCCTCACGAGGATCGTGGCCCTATAGGGAGCTCCACCGAAGGCCCCAGTGGCAGGGTCCGCATGGGGGCATCGGGCCCAATTCGGCGCATCCCTCGCGAGGATCGTTGACCCATCGGGAGCTCCACCGAAAGCAGTACCCAGAATGAGGTACTCGCAGCTGCATATGGTTGGGTCCTTCGTCAGGCTATTTTTTCGGTGCCCCTGGACCCATCCCATTTCGCTGCTGCGGCTGGCCGTTGCCTTCAGCTGGTCAGGGCCGCGCCCAAAATCCAAATGAGCCCAGGCCCACCCCGCCCCAATCTGGATCCGCACGGTCTGGCGGGAGGGTGCGTTAACAATAAACCTCCAAGCCAATGGCTTACCCCCAATCCTCGTATAGTTTCCGTTCCCACATCACATCCATATCCACCGTAGCCAGTTTTGGCTCAAGGTATAATGCCGCTGGGCGGCGAACCACCACACAAGAAACCGAGAGTGATTGACTTCGGTCGAGGAGCTCATGTTACAGCACAGGCGCTGTCGCAGATCCTCGACCAAGTGCGCCGAGAGGGTGTGCCTGATGCGTCCAGTCCGTCGACGATCCAGCGAGAACGGCAGAGAGCAGCTTTCCAGGATACCTCCTTCGGCAAGCTGCTGCAGCTCCACAAGGTGCCCACGACCAAGGGGGGCACGGTCGAGATGTACTTGGCACACCCGCTGGGCTTCTTGGAGGCGGCGTCTAAGTTCTCTGAGTGCTACCGAGACACGTTGGTCGAGGCTCCCCGCTCCTGCCCCACTCCCTCTTGGGTTGACGCGGTGGCTGGGGGGTGGGAGGGGGGGGGCCTTCTCCCTCAGGCACTCGATCGGGGCAGGAACTTCATCACCGTCCTGCTCTACGCGGACGAGGTGACTCCAGGCAACCCACTTGCGGAGCATAACGACCGTAAGGTCCAGATGTGCTATTGGTCCTTTGCAGAATTGGGCTTCCCAGCGTTGAATGCAGAAGCAGCGTGGAACACAATCGCGGCCGTCCAGGCCACGAGCGTTGACAATATGGATGGCAACATGTCGCAAGTTTTTAAGTACGTTCTCCGACAGTTTTTTGGGCGTGCAGATGGCAAGCCCGACCTGCGGGACGGCGTGTCCATCGCCGTGGCTGGCGAGGCTGCGCCGAGGCTAGTCTTCGGGCGCCTCGGCATCATCGTGCAGGACGAGAGGGCGTTCAAGGCGTCCATGCAGGTGATGGGCGCCACCGCTCACAAAGTATGCGCACTGTGCGCGAACGCCGTAGGGCATCGGTCGCTGCTGCTCCCAGACCCTTCGAACTTTTTGGTCTCGGCGGACGAGGTGGACATTTCAAAGTTTCGGGCGCACACAGCTAGTGGCATTCGGGGTATCCAGCGCAGGCTTCGGGAGTTGGCGGCCGTCCCAAACGGCAAGACAGAGCTCGAGAAGTACGAGACACTGATGGGCTACAAGTATTTCGCTTCAAACTGGCTGCAGGGCGAGAGCCTCGTCGACGACATCGACGTCGTCAAGGCCTGGTGCTGGGACTGGATGCACTGCTACATGGTCAACGGCGTATACACCAAGGAGGTGTCCGAGCTTGTGCATAGGCTTCGCCAAGTTGGGCTAGGCCCCGACGTGCTGGACGGATTTTTAAAGCAATGGCAGTGGCCCTTGGCGCACCCTGACGCCAAGGATTTGTGCTCCCAGCACTCGGACAACAGCCCGTCTGGCAATGCCTCGGTGTTCCTCTCGTCCGCTGTTGTGCTCGAGAAGTGGCTCAGGGATGTTGCGCTGCCGATCGTGGGCGGTGCCGACGCCGAGGTCAGGAGCGGGATCGCCCTCTGCGTGGTGGTGCAACTTCTTACGATCGTGAATTCTGGCCTCGTCGAGGCTGGCCAGCTGGCCACCGCTATCGGGCGGCACCTGGCGTTGCATAAGGCTGCTTATGGGCAGTCACTGTGGCTTCCCAAGTCGCACTACACCATTCATCTCCCAGACACTCTGCGGAGGCACAAATGTTTATTGTCGGTGTTCGTCCAAGAGCGGAAGCACCGAACCGTCAAGACCATGGCGACTGGTAGGCACACGACAGTGTCGTACAACAGGGGGCTCATGGAGGAGGTCACCGTGCAGCACCTTTACCAGCTAAAGATGCCCCTGACCAAGCCGAGCTTGCTGAACCCTAGGCCTGCGACCAAGAGGGTGCGGTCCTTGCTTTGTGGCGGGAACAACGACATCGGCGACGACGTCGTCATTGACACGTCGAAGGACGCACACGTGCACTGCCGCGTCGTCTGTGTAGGGGACGTGGTTTCATTCCAGGGAGCTTCTGGCGTCGAGTTCGGGTCAGTGCTCTTCCATGCTCGGTTTGCGGATGCACTCTGGACGTGCATTTACAAGTGGACAGTTGTAGCTTCGGAGCCCACGCATGTGAAGTGCCGTGTGCGCTGCGATTTAGAGTTGATTAGCATGTTGGACATAATTGAGCCTTGTGTGTACTGGCCAGCGCGGACTGGCACGATATGTCAGGTACTGTTGCCGCCCAGGCTGAAGCTCAGGGCACTCGGGCTTTGAATGGACATGCATGCATCGCCATCTTCCTCCGACCTCCTATCTCCATCCTCCTCCTCATCCTCATCCTCCACCCGAGCCCTGTGAGGAAACCAATAACAAAGACAATGAGACGTATAAAGCAACAGGATCACCACGAGGGGATTGCCCAAGAGGGGGTGGTGGAAATCACAAGCAACAAACGGGGGGTTGGCCATCCACCCCCGCCCCATGCCCCTCCCTCCCACGTACCTCCCCCCATCGACGGGGCGGGGCTGAATCGCGGTCGCGTTGGCCGCCGTCGCCAGCATCTTGGGCCCTGCCTGGCGACCCCCTGGAGCGTCCGACGGCTGAAGGGGGGAGGCGAGGGGAGGCGATGAGAGGAGGGGAGGGACGGACGGGGAAGGATGAGGACGCAAGGTAGGGTGGGGCGTGCGGGAGGGGAATGACGGAGAGGGGTGAGCAGGACCGAGAAAGGCTGAGCACGATCGAAGAGACTGGGGAGGCGGAGCAGGACTAGGAGGAGGAGGATGACGATGAGGATCAACGAGGAGTTTGATCGATGAGGAGGGGGGCGATGATGATGATGATGATGAGGAGGGGGAGGAGGGGGAGGAGGAGTGAAGAGGACGAGGAGGGAGGAGAATGAGGAGGAGGAGAAGGAGGAGGAAGAGGAGGATGAGGAGGGGATGGAGGATGAAGATGAGGAGGAGGAGGAGGAGGAGGAGGGATGATGAGGAGGAGGCTGAGGATGAAGATGAGGAGGAGGGGGAGGGACAGGGGATGGAGCAGGGGGAAGAGGAGAATGAGGAGGAGGAGGAGGAGGATGAGGATGAAGAGGTGGATGATGATGCGGAGGGCAAGGATGATGTCGAGGATGCGGATGGTGAGGAGGCGGAAGCACATTATCATGGAAGATGGCCGAGGAGACGGAGGAGGCGAAGGATGATGATAATGAGGAGGGTCGGTGAGGAGGCTGGGGATGATGAGGAGGAGGATGCCGAGAAGGAGGAGGAGGGCGCGGGGTGGGATGACGATGAGGAGGAAGAGTAGGAGGGAGGACGAGGATGAGGATGAGGTTGGCGATGATGATGAGGAGGAGGGAAGAGGAGGGGGAGGATGAGGAGGAGGAGGAGGCGGAGGAGGAGGAGGATGAGGATGAGGAGGAGGAGGATAAGGAGGAGGGAGGAGGAGGAGGAGGAGGAGGAGGAGGAGGAGGAGGAGGAGGAGGGTGGTCAGCCAGTCTGCTCTGAGCGCGCTCCTGCTCCAGGAATCGAGAGGAGGGCTACCCCCTTGGCCTTTCCCTGTTTGGGGCGGCCCGAAGCCCAGCCTAAATGCTCGGACCGCCTCCTCCTCCCCCTCCTCCTGTCCCTCCGCCCCTTCCTCCTCCTCCTCCGCCTCCTCCCCCTCCTTCTCCCTGTCCTCCTCCACCTCCCGCCCCCCTCCCCCTCCTGCCTCCCCCTCTAGGAAGAAGAGGACAATGGGGAGGATGCGGATGCTTCCGATTGGACCCCAAGGGGGGCCGTAGTGGAGCGCTAGTGGGCCCCGTGTGCCCCTGTTTGGCTCCCCTTATTGGTTTTGTTTCTCGCCCCCCCCGTTGGAAGCCTTACTGGCCGAAACATGTTTGGCACCAGCGCGGCATTTGCTGGAACTTTGCGGCGGCCCCGTGTGGCCATTAATGCTGGAACAATGTTATGACGATCTGGTTTTTTTTTCTGGCTTTCACGGGCCAGCCCTATAGGGGCCTTTGAGCCCTTCCATTTTCCAGCGCTAGATATCCTCTGATCAAAACATCGTGCGGTGCTGGGCACAACTGGGACCTCGCTGCGTCCCTGATCCCCCCCTACCCACTTTGCCCTCCATTGGACCCGTTGAGAGTTCAACGCCCCGTCCCACAGGGCCTCGCGTCTGGCCCGACAGGGACCCCACTTGACCCCATGCGGGGGCTTGCCTTGGCGTTCGATTGACCCCCGCAGGCACCCTTTTTTGAACTTCTTTTCGAGCCCCACTGGACCCTTAATTGGACCCCCGATTGTGCAATCACGGGGCCCTAACTGGAGAAATAGTGGGCCTCGACTTGACCCCCCTCCTCTTCTGCCTCCCTTCCCGTTCTCGCTTTCCTTATTCTCCGTATGTTCATCGTCCTTGTCTTTCTCCTTCTCCTCGTTCTCGTCCTCCGTTCCCCTCGTACAATTGTTTTCATTCCCCTCCTATCCATCCCCTTTCTCCCTCTCCTCCGTCACTTGCGCCCCGTTGAGTCGCAGCGGGAAGTACGCCGTTGATTCGCGGACATACGGTTGGGAAACGTAGATTTCCACATTATACTTCGCCCCCTGGAGATGTCAAGGCTGGCGCCTGCCCCGACGATCGAGATTTTTGTTTCGATTCAGGCGTTGCCGATTTCGAATCGCGCAATTCCCAAGCCAAAACTTCGAGTTGACATCCCCGAGTATATCAATTAACTATCCAAATTTACATGGTTTCATACCCCGCTAACTAGGTTAGGCGAAGCCCGCTAAGTTGGATAGCTCCTCTACCTTAACAGGCTTAGCATGTATCTTGCACTCCCCGAGCTAAGCAGTTTAGCACACTGCTTACGTAACGTGGCTAACCGCCCCCAAACAACATCGAACTGCCCCAACCACAAAGCAACCACGGCGGTGATCCAAGAAGCATACCTTTAAACTAACTTTTTTACCCCCCCCTTCAGCGGCCCGCCGGCGCCCGGAGGCGTCGCGCGCGGGAGTTCCGGGCCAGGCGGCGCCAGCGCCGGCGCGCGCAAATCAGGGCCGGCCGCGCCGGCTCTCGCGGAACCCGGGCCCGCTGGAGGCCCCCCCCTGGCCGGCCGCTGGCAGGCCCGCGGGCGGGTCGCAGCGCTCCCCCCAGCGACCCTGGGCGGCCCCATGACGGGTTCGGGGAGCACCCCGACATTGCTCTCTAAATTGGCGAAAGAAGTTCTCCGCGCCCGCGCAAGGTTTCAGATTCACCCATCTTTGCCGCGCGCTGGCCTGGCGGGCGGGGCCCCGCCACTTGCTCGGCCCCGATCCAAAAATCTACAACCGACAGAAAGCGTAGCGCGCGATTGAATCCGCGGGCCGCCTTGTAGACTACAAGAAGACGCTGGCGCTGCAATCTTGCATTTACGGCCCCAAACACTACGCGCTTGTTTCGAGCAGCGCGTCCCCGCGCCTTTGAACCTCAAACAATGCGGCGCAGCGCAACGAGCCCCGGATGGTCACGGCAATGATGGCTGCCATGCGACACATTCACAGCGCGCGTCCTGATCGGCCCACAAAATTCATTGAAATGTTATATCTGCATTGGGAAAAGATTTCCGACTTCCCCGAAATAAACCTATTACGTGCTTACTTTTCCGAATATTGGAAAGCTTCTTTACCCGACTTAAACCTAATATGCCCATACGTTTTTCAATATTGGAAAGCTACGTTTCCCTACTTTGTCCTATCCCATTTTGATCAGCATGGTTGGTTGCTGTCTAAGGACTCGCTGTCATAACCCTAGAGGCGAGCAGGGTGTTTCTTGGCATGGGCTTCCACTGTACTTGATTTGTGGCGCTCCCAACAAGGGAGAAGAGCGTCTCCGTCGGGAAACGGAAGGGGGGAAGGCGCTGCGGGAGCTCGGGGGCCATCGGATGCGTGTGGCCGGGAACCCAGGGAGGAGGAGGGAGGGGAGGAAGACAGCGGGGGGATTATGTCGGAGGCGGGGGACGAGGGGAAGGAAAAGGGGAGTATGAGGACGAGGGGATGGTTCGGGTGGGGGGAGGAGAGAGGAAGACGAAGGAAGGAAGAGGACGAGGGCGACGATCATCAGGGAGGAGGAGGAGGGACTGTGCAATCCAGAACGAACCCACGATGTTGCAATACACCCTCCGTCCTAGTTCCCTCTTCATGGGTTCATACAACGATTTGTGTGTTGCTGCTGTGGTGCCCCGTTGGACGACATGCGTCTGAAGATCCTCAGCCGCGTCAAAACACTGTTTTGGGACTACATCGCCGTGAATCGGCTTGACGGCTGCACCCGGACAATCTCAAATAGTGTCAATCACACAATACCTGCAACGTCAACCATACACATCCTTGAACCTCTTGCAAACATATAACCGAGCGTGCACAACACTTAGGCGAGAGCCACAGTTTGAAAAGGAACCGCGCTCCATCATCGAACGTATTGCAAACTTCGAAAACAAATTTACGCGGAGCTACGGCGAGAGCCACATTTCGAAAACTGCCCGCCCTCCATCGCGAAACTCTGGAACAAAAAAATGCGCGCGGCGCGAATGCGATAACTACATTTTGAAAACCGTCCGCCCTCCATCCGTGAAACGGTTGCAACGTTGGAAGACAGACGTGCGCGGCGCTACGGCGACATCAATATTTCGTAAACGGCCCGCCCTCCATCCGTGAAGCTGGTGCAAGCTTTCAGCTGAAGAATCATGAATGGTGGGGAAATCTCAAGTGAAGCGCCCAGCCCGCCCAACCGACACGTCCGGGGGTGCAACAGGGAGGCGTTGTTCATTATGGAAAGGTATTCAGGGGGAGGAGGAGGAGGAGGAGGAGGAGGAGGAGGAGGAGGAGGAGGAGGAGGAGGAGGAGGAGGAGGAGGAGGGGGAGGAGGGGGGGAGGAGGACGAGGAGGAAGAGGAGGAGGAGGAGGAAATGAGGAGGACGAGGAGGAGGGGAGGAGGAGGAGGAGGTCCGCCTCCACGTCGGGGAACGACGGGAAGGCGTTGTGGTAGTCGATCGGCGCGGCCCTGATCCAGTGCGCGCAGAAAGGGCGGTGGCGCGCGGGGGGGGGGAAGGAGAAGGCCTTCTAAGAACGAGGGCGCGAGGCCTGGCAGCAGGGATCGGGGGAGGGGGGTTCTCGGGCTCGGCAGCGTCAGCTCCTGGAGGATCGAAGAAGAGGATCGACGCTCGAAGAAGAAGATCGAATGGCGGAAAACGTTCGCTTGTGTTTGTGTCTCTGGGATGGTTCCCATCAGCTGCGCCTCGTCACGGGCTTTCCGGATTGGTGGCCACAGGTGAACCCCACCCCCACCCCACCTTGGACATCGTGGGCGGTGGGGAGCAGGGTTCGCATGTGGCCACTGATCGGAGATGCCGGAATCGTCCCGACCGGCCGCGCGAGTCCCGAGCTGGCGCCCGACCACAGATCGGAGCCAGTTTCGAGGCAACGGCGGCTCTCCCTGCAGTCCTGCCCGTCCTTTCTTGGGTCTCCCCCGGATGCATCTCGTCGCCGGAGCGGAGCTTGAGATCCACCTACAGCCACGGGTCAGGACGGACCCGGGGACGAGTCCAGAGACAGAGTGTGAGCGAATTTGGCCTGGGAGACTGTTGATCGACAGTTGCATGTGTAGCTGCTCGCGCCTCGCACAGCATTGCAGTCAGTCGTGTGTCAGATGTGCACTTGCGGACTTCATGCCTCAGCCAGTTCAGTCAAGAGCTGTCCTGAAGAGGCCCTGGAAGCCGAAAGCTAAACAGAGCCACTGAAAAAAGAGGCACGGCCTTGAGAGCGCCATACGAGTCAGGTGATCTGGGCGGGAGAACCACCGTTGTCTCGTCTGGCCCTCCTCGAGAGGAGGCTTCCTGGAACCCTTGTGCGTAACCCGGGCCCTCCTGCAATCAGCGGGCGCTGGTGCATATGGTGCCGATGGCACGGCTACCCTTGATCATCTTTCTCGAGACCGCAAGCGCGCTTCTCACGAAGCTCAAACATGCTGTAATGGAGTAGAGACATTGGTCGGCATGCCGTCTGATACGCTCAACGCGGCGGCCTGCTGGCGAGGAAGGCGCGCGTGGGCGGGCGTCCTGAAGATGGTGGGCCTCGCTTCACTTGCCCTTCGGGCCCTCTTTACGCTGTCGAACTCGGTTGCGGGTGCTTCCTGTCGGCAGCGAGCGAAACGGGGAATGAGAAGGAGAAGGCCCTCTCAAAAGGCGGCGAGACTTCTCAGAAGGCCTCCAGCCGTCCGAAAGTTTGTTTTTCTATCTTCGGGGAAGATCTAAAAAACTTCTCAGAAGGCTGGGGGACGTCCGAGCCTTCTGAGAAGGCCCGCCCCTTCACAATTACACAATATCACTGCTCTCCTCTCTTCCCTGATGACGTCCAGATGATGTCCAGCCCCCCCTCCGCGTAATGTTTTTAGACACAGGATTCCCTGGAATTGGGTTTTCGCTTGCTTTGCTTTTTTTTGCTTTATGTGGTTCCCGCTGAAGCGCTGGCCTCATTTTCGGGCTTCAGCTCGTTCCGAATCGTGCTCCCGCTGCAGCGCTGGCCTCATGTCCGCGCTTCCGCTCGTTCCGAATCGTGCTCCCGCTGCAGCGCTGGCGTCATTATTTCCAGCGCCATGCCACGGCATCGTCTCCGGTCCTTCCAACTAAGCCCCAAAATCTTAAAAATGCTCCCCACCCCCCCGAAAAAACCATCGGAAGTGATTCCACATTCGGTGTCGATTCGTTGATGTTTGGGGCCGCCGAAGCCCCCCCCCACTTTGGGGCGTCGCCACGACATGCCATGTCAGGCTACGCGCTGATATTCAACACCATGCAATGCCATGTAATGCTATGCCTGCTGCGACACCCGACTGTGCGAATAGGAGACGAGATCTACGCCATAGTGAGGGATGGGAGGGAGGGGTAGGACGTAGGACGTCAGATATGCCGCGAACGCACCTAGCCTGTCACTCCCCTCCCCCTCGCTCGCCGCCGATCCGGTCCGAGGGGCCGGAGTTCTGCTCGCCGGCGCTGCTCGTCGTGGTCGCCCCGACAGGCCTGGGATCGCCGCGGGCCTGGCAACAGGCCGAGGGGCCTGGACGCCACGCGCGGGGAGGGCGTGCGTGAACCTACAACCCTCGTCAACATTAACCTCAAAAATGTCTGACGTGGTTGAACAGCTTGTCGGAAGATCTGGGGCCGAGTATCGATGAGTGCGGGGAACTTGCATGCGCCGCCCCTCCAATGTCGGTCGACGTCAAACTTTCGAGTCAACTTCGGTCAGACTATCTTTGCCATCACCCCGACATTGAAGGGGCGGCGTGTCGACATTGAGGGGCGCGCCGAAATCGAAATGACGTGCCAGCAACTGTTGAGGTTAATTTTGACGAGGATAGTAGTCTTAGGTCGGGCATGTCTTCCTACAGGCGGACGTTGGAAGAAAAATTACACATAGTCAAAGCAGCACGAAAAACCGTTCCCTTTTTATTCTTCACTGCTCTTGAACATTCCTCCCTTAGAGGGACATGTCCACCTTAAACCTAGTTCTGCATGTTATACTTGTCTGTTGTGGTCCTCTTGTCGCTCGACACCTCCGCTGGGGGGGGGGCCTGGCCTGCTTCTTCCTGGCCGTGGCCATCTGTGGGTCGCTTCTCCACGGAAGCTTCCAGGATCCGGCCTACGCTTCGGCCGTGGCCCAAGGGGGGGACGAACATGCAGCGCTCGGCCCCTTTCCCTTTTCAACGAAGTGCTCCCGGAGCTTTTTCCCTCTTCAACGAAGCACTCGGCATCTTTCCCTTTCTCGGCTTCGAGGGGCACCCCTGGAGCATCCAGGACTCTTCCACAGACTTGGCGCCATGCTGTTGTTCGAGCAGCATGCGGGCGCTGGCTGGAATGCGGAAGGGCTCCCAGGGGAGCCCCCCCTGCCTCCTTGAGAAGGCCGCCCCCGTCGCCTCACCCCCAGCCCAAAGCCGTGCAGAACAATTCCCCGGGCGCCTAGAGGGGCCCCTCCAGTCCACATTGTCGGATTTCACCCAGCGGTGGCCGCAAGAACACTCCAGAAAGCCCAAATTGGCGACAAACAGACAAGATGCAACAGACAAAGCATAACAATGACCTTTGGGAGGTCCGCACGGATTTCTTGGATCGGGGCTGGACCCCCTCATTGCGCGGGCTGCGCCAGGGGCAGCGCAAGAGGCGTCGCCAGGTCCAGACCTTCGAAAGTTCATGTGGATGAAGTTCATTCTCCCTCTAAATCATCCGTCGGGCACGGCGTGAAGGTCTGGTTCAAGAGGGGTGCTGTCAACTGCTGCTGGGGCGCCTCAGGTCGAGCGGGGCGGGTTCAGGTCGGGCTGCGGGGGCGTCAGCTCTGGCCCGACCCACCCTGCCCAGCGAACCCTTCCCAGAAGCCTCCGAGAGCCCCGCCCCGCCCTCCTCCGCCCGCCGCCGGCCTCAGCAGCTTGGGGGCCGGCCCGGGCTGCGGCGACGGCACCATCTGCAGGATGTCGCCGGGCGGCAGGTCGAGCTCCTCGGGCGCCTATGGGCGCGGGCCCGGCCGGCACGGGATCGGGGGAACTCTCGGGCAGGGTCCGAGCGCGCATCGGGTCGGGCCGCATGGGCACGGCGCCGGGGCCCCACGAGCCGTGCGGTGACGGGCCGCGTGGCGACGTGGGGAGTCCCAGTGGCCCCACCGCGCGGCCCGCCACCACACGCTGCTCTCAACGAGGCGTCTTCGGAGAACGGCCCACGTTCCAAAACGGTGCGGTGGAGGAGGAAAAGGAGGAGAAGGAGGAGGAGGGGGGGAGGAAGATGAAAGAGCAGGAGGAGGAGGCGGAGGAGGAGGAGGCGGAGGAGGAGGCGGAGGAGGAGGAGGAGGAGGAGGAAGAGGAAGTGGAGGAGGAGGAGGAGGAGGAGGAGGAGGAGGCGGAGGGAGGAGGGGGAGGAGGGAGGAGGGGGGGAGGAGGAGAAGGAGGAGGAGGAGGAGGAGAAGGAGGAGGAGGAAGAGAAGGATCGGATCGGATCGGATCGCCTGTGCGGGGATGCGCCCTGGCCCCTTAAGGGCGAGGCGGGTGAGGCCATGGCCTCGCATGAGAGGCAGCGCGCGTCGGAGGCTTGCTCAGGATAATGCGTACCTCACGAGTTGATGTTCCAATTGCTCCCACCCCTCTGTTGTAATCGGATGTGGTGACGTAGTTTCGTTGAAGTCGTAGCCAGACACGAACGAGTTGGACGCCTCGGAACTCCAATCCAGTCACATCCTTCAGATACCACTCAGGGCGCAGATGCACGCGCAGCCGAAGGCCCATAAGCTGGAGGTCGATTGGCGGTGGAAGCGGGAAGTCGGAGGTTAGAAATTTGAGGTCGGGATGTTGTGCTGGTGGAGGGTGGAGGTCGATTGGTAGAGGTAGAAGTCGAGAGTCGGATGCTAAAGGTTGGTTGTTGGAATGCTGATTTGGTGGGCGTCGGAAGTCGAAACATAGAGGTGGGAGTGGAGAGTCGGATGCTAGATGCTGGAGGTCGGAATGCGGGGCTGTTGGACGCTGGAGGTCGATAGGTAGAGGTGGATCGAAAGTCGGATGCTAGACGTTGGTGGTCGGCGTGCTGAGCTGGTGGACGCTGGAGGTCGATTGGTCGAGCTGGAAGTGGAGAATCGGATGCTGGAGGTTGGAGGTTAATATTGAGCTGATGATCGATGGAGGTCGATAGGTGGAAGTGGAGGTGGAGAGTCAGATGTTGGAGATTGCAAGTCGGAGTGCTGACCTGGTGGACGCTGGAGGTCGATTAGTGGAGGGAGAAGTGGAAAGTCAGATGCTGGAGGCTGGAGGTTGGAATGCTGAAATTGGTGGAAGTAGGGAGGTCGATTGGTGCAGGTGGAAGCGGGAAGTCGCATGCTGGAGGTTGGAGGTCGTAATGTTGAGCCAGTGAACGTTGCAGGTCGATAGGTGAAGGTGGAAATAGAAAGTCGGACGCTAGAGGTTGGAGGTCGGAGTGCTGAGCTGGTGGACGCTGGAGGTCGATCGGTGGAGGTGGAAGTGAAGAGTCTCATGCTAGAGGTTGGAGGTTGTAATGTTGAGCTGATGGACGCTTGAGGTCGATAGGTGGATGTGGAAGTGGAGAGTTGGATACTGGAGATCTGTGCACGGCCAGTATGAAGTAACTTTTGCGCGTTCTTCTGCCCCTGCGTTCTCCTACCCCTCAGTAGGAGGAGGAGGAGGAGGAAGAGGAGTAGGAGGAGAAGGGAGAGGAGGAGGGGGAGGAGGAGGAGGAGGTGGAGGAGGAGGAGGAGGAGGAGGAGGAGAAGAGGAAGAAGGGAGGGAGGAGGGGAGGAGGAGGAGGAGGAGGAGGAGGAGGAGGAGGAGGAGGAGAGGAGGAGGTGGAGGTGGAGGAGGAGACGAAAGAGGCGAGGACGAGGAGGAGGAGGTGGAGGAGGAGGAAGAGGTGGAGAAGGAAGAGAGCGGGAGGAGGGAATGAGGAGGAGGAGGAGGAGGACGGGGAGGGGGAGGAGGAGAAGGAGGAGGAGAAGGAGGAGGAGGAAGAGGAGGAGGAGGGGGAGGAAGAGGAAGAGGAAAGAGGAGCAAGAGGAGGAGGAAGAAGGGGCGGAGGAGGAAGAGAAGGAGGAGGGGAGGAGGAGGAAGTGGAGAAGGAGGATGAGGAAGAGGTGGAGGAGGATGAGTGGGAGGAAGAGGAAGAGGAAAGAAGAGGAGGAGGAGGAGAAGGAGGGGGATGAGAAGGAAGAGGCGGAGGAGGAGGAGGAGAAGGAGGAGGAGCGGTCGCCACACCGTTTCGGGGCCCCCGAACACGGAGGCGGTGTCGAAGATCGCCTCGGCCGCGCCAGGCTGCACAAGACCGAAACAGACAAGCGTCGGACCGCCACATCGGACTGCCGACAGATCGGGACCGAATCGGCTCGGGCCGGCCGGGGAAAGCACCGAGTCGGACCGACCAGATCGAAGCGGACCATGCACGAGGGGCCATATGGGACGCACAGAGACATACTAATACTAGATGTCCTCCTTGGAGGCGCGCGTCCGACCCGACCATCTAGTATAACCATCTTGCAGTACGTAGATTGTTTCCCGAGCGGTGTGGCCAGAAAACGCCAGCCACGACGCATATACTATAAGATTTCTCGGTGCGCGCGTCGCCCCTGGGGGGGGCGACGCACACATAGTATTAGTTAGTATCTTGGGTTGACGCCGACCAAGAGCTAAGACAGCCAGGCGGGCCCTCCAGGGGGCCACGAGTGACACCCATTTGCGCCAGCAGGCCCGGCACAGAGGCCCCGGCACAGAAGCGTCTTCGGACGTCTTCGGAGACGTCTTCGGAGAGCGACCCGAGTCCTAAAACGGAACGGTGACCCCGAACCCCCACCGAGGAGGAGGAGGTGGAGGAGGTGGCGGAGGAGGGAGGAGGAGGAAAAGGAGGGGGAGGAGGAGGAGGAGGAGGAGGAGGAGGAGGAGGAGGAGGAGGAGGAGGAGGAGGAGGAGGAGGAGGAGGAGGAAGGAGGAGGGAGGAGGAGGAGGAGGAGGAGGAGGAGGAGGAGGAGGAGAAGAGGAGGAGGAGGAGGAGGAGGAGGAGGAGGAGCAGAAGGATCGGGCCGGTTGGAATTTGCACTGGGTCGGATCGACCAGATCGAAGCGGGCCCTGCACGAGGGGCCACGAGCGAAAGAACAGCCAGGCGGGCCCTCCATGGGGGCCACGACGGACACCCTCTTGCGCCAGCAGACCCTGCACAGCTGTGCACGGTTGGCGACGGGGGGGGGCAAGCGATGGGAGGTCACACGATGGGCCACCGCCTTCGGGGGCCCGGCGCACCCCCCCCCGGGCGCGAGAGGCAATATTTTTTTTTTGGCAACGAAATCGCCTGAAGGTTCGATTCGATCGCTCTGCCACACTTGAGATCCGCTGCCCCTCCGGGGGGCTATCCAACCGCACGCGCGCGACAAAGCAGCCGACAGCAGTGCAATAAATAAGGCGAAAACCTACAGTAGCCCCGGATAATAAGGCGAAAAATAAGGGCGCGAGAGGCAAGATTGCGACGCCTTGCAGTCGAGGCTAATCCACGAGAGATCTTCAACAAGAAACCCCGCTCTGAGACCCCAGATCGTCCATTGATTCGTGGTTTGGGGACGTCAAGTTCTCCATGGCAAAACCAGCGAAGCCCAAGAAAACCAGAGCACCCTGGAGGCAAGCAGGGTGTCTCTTGGCACGGGTCTCCACTGTGGAAGTAAAACCAAACGGCACAGACATAAACTTTCGAAACTCCGCGCGGATTTCTTGGATCTGCGCCGGGGCCCCTTCACTGGCGCGCGGAGCGCGCGCCAGGGGCGGCGCCGGAGGCGCCGCCGCGGAAGCCCAGCACCGATCCAAGAAATCCGCGCGGGCCTCCGAAAGTTCACAATCAATCCGTATGGTAAGGATGCGCGGTAATAATGCAAGGGCCTCGGGAGGCCCTGCTGACGTTCTCCGAGAGGGGCTGGCCAGCGAAAGCGGCCAAGCATGGGCCGAACAAAAAAGATGCAAGGGTAATGTGGGCACGCGATTTTTGAATGGGATCAACCCCTTTTTCTATTTCATTAAAAAACCAGCACACACACACACACACGCACGGGGGGGGGGGGCGGGTAGGACACGAGTAGACCACGCGCTCGCGACGACGCTCGAGGGCGCTCGGAGCCTGCACGGTGCCGCTCATCCTTCCTCTGCGGGTGGACCGTATGTTCACGCCGCTGATTTTCCTCGAGGCGGACCCCGACGCAGAAGCGCAGGCAGGCAGCAGAGGGACGGCCGCAGAATCAGCCCTAAGAGGCCCCCAGGAGGCCCCAAAGGGCCCCCAAGAGGCCCCAAGGGGCCCCCAAGAGGCACCCCAAGAAGCCCCAAAAGGTCCCCAAGAGGCCCCAAGAGGCCCCATCACGGCCCCCCAAAAAGGCCCCAAAAAGGCAGCAGAGGGACGGCCGCAGAAAAAGCGCGCTTGGCTCGCCCGCGGAGCGACGGCATGGCCATGGCCGCTGAGGGCCGAACGCCACGAATGCCAGCGACTGTCGGATGTCGTCGTCGTTGTGGTCGCCGTCGCCGTCGCCGTCGCCATCGTCATCGTCGTCGCCATCGTTGGCGTCATCGCTGTCGCAGTCGCCGACGTTGGCGTCGTCGTGGTCGTCGTCGTCGTCGGCGTGGTCGTCGTCGGCGTGGTCGTCGTTGGCGTCGTCGTCGTCGTCATCGGCGTGGTCGGCATGGTCGTCGTCGGCGTGGTCGTCGTCGTCGTCGTGGTCGTCGTCGTCGTCGGCGTCGGCGTGGTCGTCGTTGGCGTCGTCGTCGTCGTCGGCGTGGTCGTCGGCGTCGTCGTCGTCGGCCTCATCGGCCTCGTCGTCGGCCTCGTCGTCGTCGAGGGCCGAGCGCCACGAATGCCGGCGACGGTCGGATGTGTGAGAGCCAGGATCACAAGGATGTGTGGGCCCTCCCGGACTCCGAGTCTGGCCAGAACCTGCGCGATCCTCCCAAACGCCGACCGCGGCTTCCCAAACGCCGACCGCGGCTTCCCAAATACCATTGAGGGGGGGGGGCAACATGCCTGCCAGCCCCCTGCGTATCCGGCTCTCGGCCAAGACACGTCGCGTGCCCAGACCTCCCGCGTTTTGATTCTGCTTCGAAGCGGATGGCGGATGTCCAGAAGTCCGAGAGAGAGCGCGCTTCACGGGCGCTTGCCTTGGGAACATTCGGCGGCGCGTTTCGAACTCGGGGGTGGCCCCCCCCCAACACCCCAACACTCGGCGCCGTCAATCATAACCAGGAAGGCAGCCCTCTCCCGCAAAACCACCCCCCTCCCGAACCCCCCCCCCTCCCAAAGGGGCGGGGGTTCAAACCTCCCCCCCCTCCCGGCGCCGGCGCCAGCGCTGGCGGCCGCCAGGAGCGCCGACGGCGGGGGCGCAGCGACGCTGACCAGAGGTAGCCCAAGAAAGGGGAGGGGGTCCAAAACCCCACCCCCCCCGCGCCAGCGCTGGCGCAAGCGCTCGCGGCGGCAAGCAGCGCCGACGGCGGGGGCGCAGCGACGATTACAACCACTACCACTACCACCAACACCACCACTACCACCACCACCACCACCACCTCAACCCACCACCACCACCACGAACCCACCACACAACCACCACCACCACCACCACCACCACCACCACAGCCACCACCACCACCACAACCACCACCACCACCACCACAACTCACTACCACCACCACCACAAAAACCCACCACCACCACCACCACTACCACTAGTCTACCACACCACCACCATCACCGCCACAACCACCACCACTACCAGAAACACAACCCACCACCACCCAAACCACAAACGACAACACCACAACCACCACCACCGCCACCACATCTACCACCACAACCACCACCTCCACAAACCACCGCCACCACCACAACCCACCACCACCACCACAAACCAGCACCACACAACCATCAAACCACCACCACCACAACCCACCACCACCACCACAAACCACCACCAAACCACCACAAAACCACCACCACCAACACCACCACCAAGACAAACCACCACACCACCACCACCACAAACCACCACCGCAACCACCACCACCACACAAACCACCACACCACCAACACAACAACCACCACCCCCGCCACCACCACAACCACAACCCACACCACCACCAAGACAAACCACCACACCACCAACCACAAACAAACCACCGCCACAACCACTACCACCACCACAACCACCACGACAAACCACCACACCACCGCCGCCACCACCAACACCACCTTAACCCACCACCCACACGCCACAACCACTACCACCACCACAACCACGACGACAAACCACCACACCACCGCCGCCACCACCAACACCACCTCAACCCACCCACCGCCACAACCACTACCACCACCACAACCACCACGACAAACCACCACACCACCGCCGCCACCACCAACACCACCTTAACCCACCACCGCCACAACTACCACCACTACCACCACCACAACAACACCACAACCCACCAACACCACCCACAAACCACCACCAAACCACCACCAAACCACCACCACCGCCACCACCACCCACCCACACCCACCACCACAACCACCACCACCAAACCACCACCAAACCACCACCAAACCACCACCACCGCCACCACCACCACCGCCACCACCACCACCCACCACCACAACACCACCACCACAACAAACCACCACACCACCAACACCACAACCACCACCCCCGCCACCACCACCACAACCCACCACCACCACAAAGACAAACCACCACACCACCACCACCACAAACCACCACCGCAACCACCACCACCACAACAAACCACCACCACAACAACCACCACAACCACCACCACCACCACCACCACCACCACAACCCACCACCACCGCCACAACCACTACCACCACCACAACCACAACGACAAACCACCACACAACCACCGCCACCACCAACACCACCTTAACCCACCACCACCGCCACAACCACTACCACCACCACAACCACCACGACAACCACCACACCACCGCCGCCACCACCAACACCACCACCTTAACCCACCACCACCACCACCACAACTACCACCACACCACCAGAAACCACCGTACCACCACCACCACCGCCACCGCCACCACCACCACCACCACCACCACCACCACCACAACCGCCAACCACATCACCACCACCACCACCACCACCGCCACAACCACACCACCACCACCACCACCACCACCACCACCACCACCACCACCACAGCCCACCACCACCACCACCGCCACCTTTGACAGGCCCCAAGAGACGCCCAAGAGGCGCCCAGGACGCTGCACAAAAGCCCTTCAGAGGCCCCCGAAAGCCCTCCGACGAGACCCCAAGAGGCATCCATTAGGACTCTGACCCAAAACCAAGGCACGGTGGCGGAGCGTCGTCGTCAGTATCGTCGTCGCCGTCGTCCTCGTCGACTCTCCCCGCCGCCGTCGCCCGCCGCCGCAGGCTCCAGCGCCGGCCCAGAAAAGGAAGTCGTCGCCCCCGCCGCCGCCACCAGCCGCCGCCGACGCAGGCGCCGGCCCGAGGAGAGGGAGAGAGCAAAAGTAGGGGAGGAGGGAGAGGGGAGAGGGGGGGGTTCGAACCCCCCCCCTCTCCATCCTTGGGGTGGGGGGTCCGGTTCCAGCCCCCCCCCCCCCCCAAGCGACCACAGAACGCGCTCTTCCAAAGTCCCGACCTCTTCTCCAGGGCCTGCATTTCATCCCCGATCGTTTCGTATGCTCCCTAATCAAGAGCCGCCCACAGACGCCGAAAAGTGAGGGAAACCTGAATCTGAACTTGCTCAACGCGATGGAGCTCTGGGAGCTAGGGGTCGAAAGTCACGCCCCAGACGAATCAGAAGTTCGGGGCGGTGCCAGTCATGGCCACGAGGACGCCGCTAGAGGCCACAAAAAGGCAACAAATGTTGGAACGCCTTGGCTCTCGAACCTCGATCCTTGATTTCTTCCGAGCACCCTCTGGAGGGCCCGCTCGGTTGACTCCTGGGGCACCCAGCACCTCCTGGCCCTCACACAAGGGGGGCAGCATCAGTTCGCATCGAATCGGCAAACCAGATTCGATCGGAGCGTGGGACGAATCGGGGCGCACCTGCACGGAGCCGGAATCGAATCGGATCGGCTGCCCTGGGGTGCACAACGACGCCATGCGAGCGTCGGGCCGCGTCGGATCGTGGGCATGTCGGAATCGAATCGGACCGAGCTGGCCGGAATCGAGATCGAATCGGACCGATCGGATCGAAATGGGTCCTGGAGGAGGCATTCGGCTGTCGGACCACTCCTCGGGTCTCTGGCGGCCGTTCGGAGCGATCCGGGCACCCCCAGAACGCATCCCGAGGCAAGAAAGCCTCCTGGAGCCGACGGAAACGGCAGAACATCGCCTGCCTTGAAAACGCTCGGCCGCACCTGACTAAATCATTGGACGCCCGAAATGGGTTACGGAAAAAATGGGCACAATGCCCAACATCAAATTCTGTCCCAAACCAGCTGCGGCCGCTGTTGGGCAGGCGGCCTTCTGTCCCAAAGAGACACAGGCCGCGGCGGCGCGGACGGCGAGTCCTGTTCGAAATGGACGAGATCTGCTGCTGGGCATTGCACCCGTTCTCTCCGTTCCCACCTCGCTCGTGCCGAAGATCGATCGCAGCCCCCGCGCGGGGGGGGGGCCGTTCTTTCCGTACCCATGTCGCTCGTGCCGAAGGATCGATCGCAGCCCCCGCGCTGCGGGGGGGGGGGGCGGCCGGCCGCCGGGCCTTGATCTCGCGCGTCTCGTTGGAGAGGCCGCTCGCGGAGCGGAGCAGCGTCTTCACGAGGCCCAGGTCGGCGAGGTCGTCCATGAGCTCGTTGACGTTGGACACCGAGCAGGCCGGCGCCCAGTCGCGGCCGTTCACGACGGTGGTCACGGCGCCCTCGCGGGCCAGGCGGTCGCAGATGTTCCTCGGCGGCGAGGGGCGGCCGGGTGCCCAGGCCCCGAGGAGACGGGGGCGGCCCGTAATGGCCCGAGAGTCGGGCGCAGCCTACGGCCCGAGAGTCGGGCGCCTCCTCCTCCTCCTCGTCCTCCTCCTGGTCATCACCACAACCACCATCATCATCATCATCATCATCATCATCATCATCATCATCATCATCATCATCATCATCATCATCATCATCATCATCACCATCATCCATCACCATCACCATCACCATCACCATCACCACCATCATCATCATCAGCAGCAGCATCATCAGCATCATCAGCATCATCATCACCACCACCACCACCTCCATCACCAGCATCATCTTCATCACCACCACCACCATCATCACCATCATCATCATCATCATCATCATCATCATCATCATCATCATCATCATTAATATTTGCATCACCATCATCAGCATCATCGACAGCATCATCATCACCACCACCACCATCATCATCATCATCATCATCAACATCATCATCCATATCAGCATCATCATCACCATCATCATCATCATCATCAGCAGCAGCAGCAGCAGCACCATCATCGTGACCATCATCATAAGCATCATCATCACCACCATCATCATTATCTCACCATCATCAGCATCGTCATCGTCATCGTCATCATCACTAAACAGCATTATTATCAGCAGCATCAGCATCAGCATCATCATCAACCGCATCATCATCATCACCACCACCACCAACACCATCACCATCATCATCATCATCATCAGCAGCAGCACCATCATCATCATCATCATGATCATCATCATCATCACCACCATCATCAGCATCATCATCATCATCGGTATCGTCTTTGTCATCGTCATCGTCATCCTCATTATCCTCCTCATCATCATCCTCATCCTCATCCTCACCATCCTCCTGGTCATCATCAGCATCGTCATCATCGTCAGCATCAGCATCGTCATGCTCAGCCTCATCCTCATCCAAATCAGCATCATCCTCATCATCATCCTCATCGTCATCGTCATCATCGTCATAATCATCATCAGCAGCAGCATCAGCGGAAGCATCATCACAATCATCAACATCAACATCATCATCGTCATCTTCCCGGGCCCCCTCCTCCACATCCTCCATCCCAGCCTGCCTCCCTCCTTTGCCCTGCATCCCCCCCTATCCCCGTCATCCTCCGCCTCCTCGTCTCGCTTCCCCTCCTCCCCATCCTTTATCTTTCGAGGTCAGGGTGAATGACGGCCTGTCGACGATTGCAGATGTGATGGCCGTGACTGCATGGAAAGCTGCGTCCAGAGCGATAGCCTCGGCAGTGAAGGAAGAAATGAGTTTTCGAAGAAAAGTGTTTCCTAGTATGAGGGGGGTCGTCACTGTGTTGGCCCCCTTCCCTCCTTCCCCCCCCCCTTCACCCTCCTCCGCCTCGTCCTCGTCCGCAACATCCCGCTCCCCCTGGTCCCTCTTGAGGCTTGAGGTTACGCGCAGACAGCCCCCCCAGATTTCGTCCTGCCTGCCAGCTGGGAGTACCGCGGGAGGGACTGTTGAGGCCAGGGGGGGGCTGTCTGAAGGGGGTCCATCTGAAAGGGGGTAGTGCCATAGATTTGGGGCAATTGTCTTGCCAGTGTATTGTGCCAGAGACCTGTCTTGCATCGCCCATTGCAACGACTGCATGGCACGCGAAAAAGTCCAGCAATACGTCTGCGCACCAGAATGTGTATGGCACACCCCTAACCTACTGTTAGGTCGGGCGTGTCCCCCCCCTACAGGCGGATTTTGGTCGAAACATGAAACATACTAACAAACATATTCAACTAATACGCAAAAATCAAAATCCAAAAACAAATCGTCCCCTGACTGTTTCTTTCAGCCTATTTTTGAACATCCCCCTGTAGGTGGACAGGCCCGACTGAACAGATGACTGTCCTTGCGCCGCCCGGAGCCTCCCACCGCCTCCCCTCCCCTGAGTATCGTTTAACCGATCCCCATCCCCGGCGGCGTGGCCTGGGCCCCACTGGCCGACTTACCCCCCTAGACAGGGGAGATAGGCCGTTCCCTTCGGGTTTCGAGGGGCATCTCCCCAACTGGGGGGGTAATTTGGTGGGGGTCTCGAAGGGGATGGGGATGGGGATGGGGATGGGGATCGGTGAAACGATCCCTGATGGTCCGCTACCGAAAATTTCC
The DNA here is from genome assembly GCA_963575745.1 of Prorocentrum cordatum. Lineage (NCBI taxonomy): Eukaryota > Dinophyceae > Prorocentrales > Prorocentraceae > Prorocentrum > Prorocentrum cordatum. The sequence goes on along the minus strand of CAUYUJ010015375.1, from coordinate 48,688 downwards.
GGTAGCGCTCCGCAGAGATCGGTCGCTACCGAAATACCGAAATGTAGCGCCCAATACCGGTATCAGAGCGTTCTGAAATCCGCTATTTCAACGCCCTCAAACGAAGATCCGGTCGCTACCGAAATTCGGGGTGCGTCGAAATCGCTACCGAAAATTTCCAGTACCAGACCATCTGGGATAGGGATCGATGAAACGATACCGCTCCCCCGTGTCCTCGACACCGCCCCAGGCGTCCCGACGCCGAGCGCGACGCAGGCCGCGCCCCAGGGGCGCCGGCGGAGCATCGCCGCGGCCAGGGCCCCGACGGCGCCGCCCATGCTGTGGCCGCAGAGCACGGGGCGGTAGCCCGGGTGCGCCTCGAGCGCTCCTGCTGGAAGGGGGGGGGGGGAAATGGAGATGCGGGAACGGAGAGACGGACCCAGACCCCCTCGAGTCATGAAAAAATCACGACGGGAGGTCTTTCGTTATTTTCGGCTGTGGGGGCCCCTACCGGGCCTCGGGGCTGTCAAAAAACGACTCAGGATGAAAAACCGGTCTCGGGGAATGGGTCCAAACCGCTGGGGGTCGACGTCATGAAAAAATCACGACGTCGGGTGTCTGGGGAGCTGGATGGATGGATGAGTGAATCTGAAGGGGGAGGGGGGGAGGGGGAAGCGGACGCTCTGGGTTTCTCGGGAAGCGTGGGGGGTTGGGTAAACCCCTCCAACGGGGGTCCACCTCGCCTCGTCGTCGCGCCGCGACCGAGGGCGGAGCGCCGTCGGCGCGCGGTGGCTGTCCGCGACGGGGGTCGATGTGGGGCTGTCGGCGGGGGTGACGCCCCCCCGACGCTTACTAACAAACTCGGAGTACGGAGATGGATGGAAAGTGGTGAGGTCGCAAAGCGAAGTTGGGTGGAGGCGGAGGAGGAGGGGGGGGAGGAGGGGGAGGATCTTGCACCGAGCGGAGGAGGGGGACGAGGGGGAGGAGGGGGGGGAGGGGGGGGATGGATACGGCAGGTTCATGTCGTGTCGACCCGGGCGTTGGTTCCTGACACCGCGAGGATTGTTCAACCTTGAACGATCGGCCGTCTCCGAAGCGTCTGATCATTCAACATCGACCGATTCTGATATCTGATGGTTTGGATGGCTATGTCCATTCCGATGGCCCCACAACTGGTGATCAGGTGCACGCCCACCCTCCAGAGTGCTTAGAGTATTGACGCGCGCCTGAGCAAAGCACCTCCTGATTGCCAGTGCGAATGGGGCCAACGGCTGAGGAGGAAGGGGCGGCCCTGGGATCAATCGGGTTGCAGGGGGTCGCGAGCAACTGGGCGACGGAACTCCGAGCTGGCTTCTGGCGGCAACTGGCTCGCGAAATCCGAAATCCAAAACATGGCAGGACAGGACGATGGTCGGAGGAAGCGACTGCCTTCTCGAGCTGGGCCTGGACCTGGACCTGGAAACGGGGACCTGTGCCACCAGCGCTCGGCGAAGCCACTATCTAGGAGAGTGAGGTCCCCCTGCACGTGCATCCGACAGGCTTAAAGGCCCTAAGCCCAGCTCTGCTGCTGGTCTGCCGTCTGCCCGTCAGGGCAGCACCGCTTCCACGTATAAACTTCACGGCACCGCCCCCTCGCCCGAGGCCTCGGCCCACGCCCGGGCAGATCTCCGAAGCCGAGGTCCCTCGGCATGCTCTCCCTCCAGCCCGTCTCCCACACCAGAAGTCGAAAACAATCCACGCCCATGATGACCACCGCGACACGCGAATGCGTTCAGCACACGCGCCCACAGCAGGAATCAACCAAGGCAAGGCTGTTTGGTAAACGCCCAGGGCCGTTTAGCAAACGCCAAATGTCCGGTGCGGGTGGTTCTTCCTCCCCTGACACTGACCACCTACCAGACCACCCCAACCCAACCCGAAGACCCGAATTTCGGGTTGGGGGGGGTACGGGGGTTCATATGTGTTTTCTCGATGTTCCCCGACCCCCCCCAACTGGAAATGGAGGGCAAATCTGAGCCTTCGGGTTGGGTTGGGGTGGTTTGGTGGGTGGTGAGACACACAGCGACGGCCCAGACATTCTGGCGCGGCTTGGGCACGGCGCGCGACGCTCTCGGCCGAGGGACTCGCGACGTCATCCGTCGGGCACGCCACACCGCGTGGTTCGACGGAGCCGGGGTGGGGCTGGGAACCTGGGCCGGGGGAAGCGGCCATGAGGCCTCGAAGCCAGAAGCGTTCGTTGGTATTCGCACCGAGGGCAACCACGGCTGCTTCTACACCCTGCGAAATGCTCAAGAAATCATGGGTTAAGAAATGCATAGTCTCAGAACTTGAATACAAAAGCCAGCAGTTCTATCAACATCTTAGGATTTACATTGAAACATTTAAAAATAATCGAGACTCTGGCCGAAAACTTGGGTTTTCTTAAGCATCGCCTGGAGTGTACAAGGTTGCCAGATTCTGCACTCTCTTGGAATGGTGAAGTACAGCTGCATTCCCACGCTGTGCCTGAGGGTCTCAGGGGCCAAACCACATCTCGGACAAGCCAAGTCAAACTCGCCAATGACACATGTGGCGACTCGCCGTGCGGGCAACGCACCAGCATGCGCTGCGCATTCGATAGCAGCTTTACGCTCGAACTCCTGAGCTTAGCTGCTTCGATACGCAACACGCAACCCGTCGCGTGTTGACACGGAGCTCAACACGGAGATCGGAAACGTAGATCTGGCGCGACACGTTGGTCAAAACGTAGGCCAACATGTGCCGAGCCAACACGCACCGTGTTAACACGGACGCTTCGAGCACGGTACGCGTTGCGTTTCGAGACGGGCGTACCAGGGCACCGAAGCTCCTGAACTTTGACAAACTTCTTCATCTGCTGATGCGACTTGATCATGCCCACGCCTTCCAGCAGACCACACACCCCAAGTGCTGCGTGGACGCACCTGCAGCCGCTGCGCTTTCGGTCGCACCTCGACGCTCGAACTCCTGAGCTTTGCCTAACAGGCAAGGAGGCGAGCGAAGAGGGATCGTGCGCGGGGGGGGGGCCCAGCGCTCCTCGAATGGGCCCTGCCACTCGAGGAGTCCGGCAGCACCGCGCCCAAAGTCGAGAAGAGAGGCGATGATAGCAGAGACTGGCCCCTTGACGTTGGACCATCTGCGGCGGGCTGGAGTAAAACAAATTCCAAACAGATTCCGCCGTGAACACGCCCCCAAGACTTGACGAAGCGGCCGACTAGGGGGCCACATGCGAACCCCACCCCTACGCCCCACGACTTCTGAGGGGGAGGGTGGGGTTCACCTCGTTCGGGAGCTCCCGAGCGAAGTTAACCCCACCCTCCCCCTCAGAAATCGTGGGGGCCTAGGGGTAGGGTTCACATGTGGCCCCCTACCGACGGAGGCGTCGCCTTTCTTCGGGACCCGAAAACACTCGACCAGCGAATCGGGCACGGCCACGGCGGCAGGATCGCGGAGCCCGGGCCCGAGGGCCCAGCGCTCCCGGGAAACACCGACGCTGCGGCGGTCTTCAGACAGCTCGCGCCGTCGCCTGCCGCGGCTTGCTGAGTCGGCTGGGGGGCGCGCCAGAAACGTTGGGCTCGCACGCAGATTGTGGCGCTGCTCCTGCCTTGAACAGCGTGAGCCCGGCGTGCTGCTTCGGAGATCTGGGCGCGGCTGCGCTTGCCTCTCACACGCGGGGTTTCAAAAATTTGCCTGTGTTGTGTTTGTTTTAACGGGGACTTGTTCGATGACGTTCCCGTTGTAGCGCGGGCCTCATTTTCAGATTGGCGCGCTGCGTCCCTAGTTCAGAACGGCGCTGTCTCCCCAGCGCGGGCCACATCGTTGGCGCCCCCCTCCTTTCCCTTCCTCCGCCTTCCCCTAGTCCACCTGCTCCTCCCGCTACTTCCACTCCAATTCCTGCTGTATCTGTCCGTCCTCGTCCTCATCGGCTTTTCTCCATCCTCTTCCTTCTTCTCCTGCTCGTCCTCCTGCTCATCCGTCACCTCCTCCTCCTCTTCCTCCTCCTCCTCCTCCTCCTCCCCCTCCTACTCTTCCTCGTTCTCGCCCTCCTCCTCATCTTCCTCCTCCTCCTCCTCCTCCTCCTCCTCCCCTTCATCCTACTGATCCCCCCTTCCTATGCATGCAGATCCAATTTATCCGATTGCGCATAACACGATGGGGTCGTGTTGTGGGAGCTCAATGTCTGTATGACACGCGTCCGCGGATAGAGAAGCAGTCAGCGCAATTGGAAGGGATGGATGGGATGGGTAAGATGTCAGATATGGCGCGAGCGCACCTAGCCTGTCATCCCCCTCTTCCTCCTCCATACCCTCTTCATCTTCCCGCCCTCTTGCTCCTTCCTTCTCCATCATCGAATGCGCTCCTCCCTCCGTTTCCTACCTCCTCCTCCCGCCCGCTCCCCGTCTCCCCGTATTCCGCCTCCCCCTCCCGCATTGTCAGGCGGCCTCGAGTGGTGTCGCCAGCGAAAATAGGCGTGGGACACTCGTTTCACGTGCTAAGTTTTTTTGGGGGGGAGGGAGAAGATGGGAGCGCACACGATGACTCAACAAGGAATGTGATGTGGAGCAAAACTCAAGCAGGACAGTGAGAACTGGCAGGCCTGACGTTTTAAACACCTGTTGTTCCGGAAAAACTAACTGCCCGAATTCCGCCCCGCAGCAGCCGGACGTAAAAATCAACGCCGGGCCGAGCCACCCGTGACAATTATTGCCCGGGCAATATCCGTGCAGAAGGTAGGGAGGAGGAGGAGGACCAGAGCGAACATCGCGAGCGAATTCCCGCCACTGCTTAGGAGAACGGTCGTCAAGCAAAATCGTGCGAGCGCGGAGCGATACGAAATTCCCCCAAAACGTATCGGTGAGACGGGGTGGGGAAGAAGGGGGGAGGAGCCGGAGGGAGGCGACAGGGGAGGAAGGAGCAAAGCCAGGCCTCAAATCGAGGATAGGCCGGTACAACCAAAATGTCACACTGCCTGCTGCAGGAGCCAGCTGGGGAGGACAACTCCAGCCCCCTGCTGAGGACAGAGGCGCGCAGGACATATTGTGCGCCTCTACACAGAGGCGGCCACGTTCCCCCCCATGGCAGCGTGTAGAAGACAGCCTCGCCCAAACTAGAAAACGGGCGGGAAGCAGCACCGGGTGCCCTGTGACACACGATGGACAAAGAAGTGCCGAGCCAAAGAGAAAAAAGGGAGCGCGAAGCAGCCAACGAGGACCCCGAGAACCGCCAAAGCGACGGACAGAGCAAGCACAACATGTGCCGCCCTGGGCGCTCCCCAAAAAAGACCCCCAGGGAGGAGGAAGGAGGAGGGGAGGAGAGGAAAGAAGGAGGAGGAGGAGGAAGAGGAAGAAGGAGGAGGGGAGGAGGAGCGGAGGAGAGGAGGAGAGGAAAGAAGGAGGAGGGGAGGAGGGGAAAGAAGGAGGAGGGGAGGAGGAAAGAAGGAGGAGGAGGAGGAGGAGAAAGAAGGGAAGCACCAGGGGGGAAGGAGGAGGAGGAGGAGGAGGAGGGGGAGGAAGAGGAAGAAGAAAGAAGAAAGCTGACCCAGAGGGAGGTGCCGTCGCCGGCCGGGCAAACGTCACCACACCTCGACAATCAAAAACAGGGAACACAAAAACTTCGGGCTGCTCTGGGCGGCGGCGCTTGCGCACCGAGCTCAGCAGGAGCCACAGCTGGAGCGTGGCCCCGCGCCCCTCCTCGCAGAACACCGCGAAGCAGCTCCGCGGCGGGGCCCGCTGCGGGAGCGAGTCTCCGTGAGCTGTGCGCGCGGTAGAGCGCACAGACACTCAAAGCGCGGAGCGAGGAGGCCCGGGCACCGCCCTCAGGAGGCGCATCGATCGGAAGTCGCATCGCCAGCGGGCGGAGGAAGAGGAATGCGTCCGGCGCGAGGTCGTGCGGCAGCTGTTCCGAACGGAGGTGCCGCCGGCATAGCTTATGGTAGTGCGGGCACCGGGCGTAGTGCTGGATCGAGCCGTCGCCCCGCTCGCAACCCATCACGCACGTCCCACATCTCTGTGACCGGCGAGCTGTCATCCACCCGTTGAGGCCGACCAGCAAGACCGCCGCCAGGACCCGAGGAGGCATATGAAGCTGGATGTCCTGCAGCTGACGCCGGAAAGCTGCGCAGCGGTGTCCAGAGAGCACCGTGGCCGGCCAGAGCCCGAGACGGTGTCGAAGCAGGCGCTCGGCGGGGTCTGAATGGGCTGGGAGCGTGGCCCTCAAGGCACGGGCTTGCCAACCCTCGCGTTTCCCCTCCTCGGAGGCTGGATACGGCCAACCTCGTTTCACGTGCTAAGTGGCGTCGGGCTCCTCCTTCCCCCCCTCCTTACCAAGACGTCCACGTTAACAGCAGGAAGCAGGACCGAAGAACGATCGAACTGGCTGCCCATCGAGAGCGACCGAAACCGACGGACCGAACGCAGCCTCGAAGGGCGAGCGACGCAGCAACCAACTAAACCGAACCAACCGACTGCAGCCGACAGTGACGCAGCCGACCGAGCCGAGTCGCGGACACACTTGCCCTCCTCCTCCTCCTCCTCCTCCTCCTCCTCCTCCCTTTCCTCCTCCTCCTCCTCCTCCTCCTCCGCCTCATCCTCCTCCTCCTCCTCCCGCTCCTGGCAGCAACACATCCAGCTCGCCGACGAGCCGCTCGGTGGTCGCCAGGATCCCCTCGTGCGCGGTGCCCTCAAGGAACGGCACGTTCTTGGCCGCGAGGTCTGTGAGGACGTCCGTGGTTGAGATGGAGCCCCTGACCTTGGAGACCCATTCCCCTGACATGCCAGCTATCAGATGCCAGATACAGCGGTGTGGGGGTCGCCTGCGCCCGGGCCCAAAAGGAGCGGCCAGGTTCGCTGTGAACAACCGAAGATGTAAGAATCGCTCTGCCTGGAACGGGGACAGTGGCGACATGATGACCTAACACACGGAGTTGTTGAAACTTGAAAGCCCCACCCCCACATTAAATGACCAGGGGCGTCGCCCGAGGCACCGCCAGGCGTGTGGAGAGGGGGAGTCCAGCGCCAACCCAAGAAATCTGCGCAGACCTCCAAACATGTGCGTGTATGGGCGTTGTGCGTCCGAACGTGGAAACAAATTTAGAGGTACCTTCCCCTCGATCCCATAAGGTGTCCCAGAAGTCACTAAATCCCTAGAGCCATCCGTGACTACGTAAGGGACTTATGTGGGCACATGTCGGCAAGCTGGTCTCTGACTTGAGGCGCCTACTCAAATGATCCGAAGACATGTGCCAAGGCTACATATGTTGCGTACGCTTTTTGCACGGAAGCCCTTCAGCACGCAAACAGAAGCGCAGTGAGGGCAGCAAAGACCCAAACATTGATCGACTGAATCTCCCGCTACATGTCCGACTCAGCCAACCCTGGACCAGAGCTGAAAAGTGCAGGGTAACTACCTTTTGGGCGCATGCTTTACTTCCACCGGCTTCCGCAAGCTGCCGCCAGCGGCGCCGCCCACGCTTCACGTCCGCAGCCGCCGGCTGGCCTCCCGCCGCCTCCCGCCGAAGAAGAAGTGCCAACACCCTCCACCGCCGAAGACGAGGCCCTTTCTGGAGCGCCCCACGTGGACCATCGACCCCCTGCTTTCGGGTCACAGCTTGGCTCTCCGGGAGCCGCTCTGGACAATCAGGGCACCCCTTGCCTTAGGTCGGGCATGTCCTCTTACAGGCGGATGCTGGATGAAAAATGCCAGAAACTTGAGACATTACAACAATTGTCGACAAGAACCGTCCCCAGACTGTTGTTTGACTGTTCTTGAACATCCCTCATGGAGAGGGACAGGCCCGACTGAAACCTTGCCCTGGAACCTCGAACACCTCGAAACGGAAACGTCCGAACACCTGGCGAAACTCGCGCATGGGCCCCGACCCTGCTCTGGCGGGCCCGATCCGACCGCCCCGCCGATCGAGCGTCCGCTCGGGCACCCTCCCGCCCGATCGATCGACAGCTCTCACAGACCGGCGGCCCGCTCAGGCAGGTCGCAGATTCGGGTCGGACCAGGGGCGGGGATGGCAAAGGTGATGGGTCTCTTCTCCACAGCCAACCACCACCAGAAGTTGGAGGGGGGGGAAGGAGGAGGAGGACGAAGAGGAGAGGGAGGAGGAGGTGGAGGAAGAGGACACCCTCCTCCTCCAACTTATGGTGGTGGTGGTGGTGGTGGTGGTGGTGGTGGTGGTGGTGGTGGTGGTGGTGGTGGTGGTGGTGGTGGTGGTGGTGGTGGTGGTGGAAAGGGGCCCATCAAAAGGGGGAGCTAACGAAACAGCTCGCGCAGCTGCTCACCCCAGCGCCTCCCGGCGCCAGGGGCGCCAGCGCACCGAGGGCAGGCGCCCGGCGGCCGGGCCGAGACCAGCTGCTTGCAGCAGATGTCGTACCCCCTACAGTCGAGGCGTTGACCTAAGGAACCCCAAATAAGGAACGAGGCCCCTTTTTCCACAGGTTGAACCTCGATTTCCCATGGAAAACCTCAGGAAAATCCTGAGCAAATTTTGAAACAATCAAGGAACACCGAGCCCCTCCCCAACGCAAAGGGTTCCTTCCTCAGCGCCCCGACTGTAATTCCCGATGCCCCCCACACTGTTCGAGGCCCTTCGTCCTCAGGGCCTCCTGCCTCGGGGCCCCAGCTTTGAGCCGCCGGCACCTGTCACCCTCGTCCATCCTCCTCTTCCTAAGGGAATCAGCGGCGTGCGCATGCGCTGTCGGAGGTCCGCGCAGAGTTCGTGGATCTGCGCTGGGGCCCCCTGGCGGCGCCTCTGGCGCCGCCCCTGGCGCGTTCCGCGCGCCAGGGAGAGGGGTCCAGCGCCGATCCAAGGAATCCGCGCGGATTGCGGACAGTTAGCTCCTCCTCCTCCTCCTCCTCCTCCTCCTCCCTCCTCCTCCTCCTCCTCTTCCTCCTCCCTCTCCTCCTCCTCCTCCGCCTCCACCTCCTGCTCCTCCTCCTCCTCCTCCTCCTCCTCCTCCTCCTCCACCTCCTCCTCCTCCTCCTCCTCCTCCTCCTCGAAGCTGCGGACGCCTCAAAGCCTCGAAGCTGAGGACTCGCCTGCTTATCCAGCTGAAGCCTGAGGCGGGCCCTCCGCCAGCTAAGTGCTGGGGGGGGGGGGGGGGGCAAACACACGACAATGGGATGAGGAGAGGAGAGAGAACGACGGAGCGGCGGAACGGCCTCTGACCCTGTTGCAGCACCTGGGAGCGGAGGTGGGCGAGGAGGCCGTGGGCGCCTGCATGCGCAGGGGCCAGGGGGGGTGCTCGTGCGGATGTGGCCCGAGAGAGTGGGGCCCCCACCCTCCCTGAGGGGGGAGGAACGGGCCCACGTCCATCCCTCCCTTCCTCCCGCCCTCCCGGTGCGCCTCTCCTGGAGTGAGGCCCTCCGCCCTCGGATCCCGTCCCGAGGTCCAAGGAAGCAGAGAGAGGTGCAGCTGCTCCCGGGTGCGTGCAGCGTGGCAGGCGCACCGGAGGTGGCTGTTGGGGAGGGGGGGGGGGGGCGGCGGGTGAGGCTAGAGGCGCCGTGGACAGAGCAGGCGGCTGCACAGCGAGGCGGCGTGGAGGAGGGAGAAGCAACGGAGGCCAGGTGAAGTGTGCAGGTGGGTTGGCCTCCTCCTGCTCCTCCTCCTCCTGCTCCCTCCTGCCCCCCCTCCTGCTCCTCCTCCTCCTCCTCCTCCTCCTCCTCTCCTCCTCCTCCTCCTCCTCCCTCCTCCTCCTCATGCTCTCCTCCTCCTCCTCCTCCTCCTCCTCCGCCTCCTCCTCCTCCTCCTCCTCCTCCTCCTCCTCCTCCTCCTCCTCCTCCTCCTCCTCCTCCTCCTCCTCTCCCTCCCTTCCAGAGCCCCTGACGGCAACGACGATCCACTTCATCTCGTCGTCGCGGGCGACAGCGAAGATGGGGCAGAACGTGCCCTCGACCTTCCACTGCGCGTGGAGGAGGTCGTCCGAGCACAGGCCGAGCATGTCTCGGGGGCGCCAAAGAGGGGGGGCCAAGAGGCGGGGGGCTAGCGCACCAGGGCCCGAGGCATGTGCGCGGAGAGTGCAGGGGCCAAGGGACGTGTTGAAATAATGAGAAAAGACAACACGAAGAAGGTCCCATGAGAATGAAAGACAAGGACACATGATAATAATATTACATCCATGATAGTGAACGACCAAGAACAAAATACTATCCCATGATCAGAAGAAAGGCAACAAAGAAATGCTGAAAAAATGAAAAGGCCGGGGCCATGAAATCCGGGAGATGCCAGGCCCCGGCCTTGACAGCCACGCCCCGAGTCCTCAACCCCCCTCTTGGACGCCCCCGACATATCCAAGAAGGCCCGCTTGTTGGTGGCATCGTCCACGTCCGTGGACACGTCGAAAACGGCTTTCTGGAGCGAGAACACCTGCGCTCCGGCGACGAGCGAGTCGAAGAGGCCCTTCCGGGCGACGAAGCCGTACGCCGCCCTCGGTCACAGCCCACGCCGGGAATGGAGAAGTCTTGCAGCACAGTCGGGGTTGACTTAGAGCAACCGACAGCGTCATAAGCATCACATTCCGAAGGTCCTCGCGGATTGCTTGGCCCGGCTCAGGACCCCCTGGGCACCGCCTCCGGCACCGCACCCTGGCGCTCTTCGCGCGACCAGGGAGGGGGGCCCAGCGCCGATCCAAGAAATCCGCGCGGCCCTGCGAAAATCCATGCTTATGGTGTCTGCTTTCTCTTCGGCGAGGGCAGACGGCACCCGAGAGAACAGACTACCCCGACTACCCCCTCCTCCTCCTCCTCCTCCTCCTCCTCCTCCCCCTCCTCCTCTCCCTCCTTCTCCTCCTCCTCATCCTCCTCCTCCTCCTCCTCCTCATCATCATGCTCCCCTCCTCCTCATCCTCCTCCTCCATCTCCTCCTCCTCCTCCTCCTCGTCCTCCTCCTCCTTCTCCTCCTCCTCCTCCTCCTCCTCCTCCTCCTCCTCCTCCACGGCACTTCCGAGAGCAGCCCGGTGCTCTGGAGACATGCGGAGGGAGGCGGAACCACGACAGCCAGGGCACCAGGGGCGCCCTCGAGCCGGCGGGGCCGACCCCCACGAGCCAGCCCGACTGCAGGGGCGCGTCCCCGAGCCAGCAGTGGGCGCCTCCGCAGAGGAGCAGCACACTGGATGAGCAGAAGCGTTCGGAGCTATGAGCGGCCCTGAGGACGATGTGGTGCCCTCTGTCAAGCAATCCAGGGACGGGGCACCCCCCAAGGACGAGGGGCCCCAAGGACGCCATTTGCTCTACTTCGGCACGGTGCAGACGCAGCGCCCCTATGGCCCCTGGGAGTGCCCTGAGTCGGAGACGACTCCGGGCACTCCCAGGGGACCCCGTGCCAGGAGGGCAGGTTTCTCAATTCTGCGGCGCCGGCTGTAGAGCGCAGCGACGCAGAGCTCCCCGAGCAGGTCGACGTCGCTCCATCGCGGAAGCCGCTGGGCCAGGGCCTCGTACCGCTCGGCATCCTTGCTGCGGCGCCTGAGCATGGCGATGGGGTCCATCGGGATCCGACTGATCCCGCGAGTGGACATCACCGCCTCTCGGAGCGGGGGGGGGGGGGGAAAACCAGGGGGAGAACAGAGAGGAGGGAGGGAGGGAGGGAGGGAGGGAGGGAGGAGGGACTGATGGAGGGAGAACCCTCTGAACCCGTAAGAGCCTTCTAGAACCTTCTTGGACTCCCAGTCTCTAGTAAAAGATAGTCCTGCCCCTCCCTCTCTCCTCTCCGAGGCTCGGTCGCCTGAAATCGCACCAGAGCTCGAAAAATCTTGGAAAAACCTCGAGCCGAAATTCGAGCTGGATGATCGTTAATTCTGCGAAAGGCCACATTGCTCACATCTCTCTCCTCGTGCACCACTTCCTCCTCCTCCTCCTCCTCCTCCTCCTCCTCCTCCTCCTCTTTCTCCACCTCGTCCTCCTCATCCTCCTCCTCCTCCTCCTCTCCTCCTCCTCCTCCTCCTCCTCCTCCTCCTCCCTCCTCCTCATCATCATCATCATCATCATCATATCATCATCATCATCATCATCATCATCAACATCAACATCAACATCAACATCACCATCACCATCATCATCATCATCATCATCATCACCACCACCACCACCACCACCACCACCACCATCATCATCATCATCATCATCATCATCATCATCATCATCATCATCATCATCATCATCATCATCGTCCTCATCCTTCTCCTCATCCTCTTCCTTTTCCTCACCAAACACGCACACTTTGGCGTCGCGGCCCTGCGTGCAGCAACAGGGCGCAGAACCACACACACACTTACACACGCCTTTCCCTGTCCCTCTGAATAACTCCTCCCAGTCGTACCCCGAGGCCAGTCGGAAGGGCGAGCCGGGCGTTTTACCTGAGACTTCCTTACCACTTCTGGGTCTGAACTGAGGCTTACAAACTGACAACAGCTTCACAGATAGAGCGAGGGCCGCTCCCAAGATGCGGCTATCGCCTTAGGGCCCCGCACGTTTTTTTGCAACAGACGCAAGAACTTCACATATTGAGGATAGGTTGTATTCAAGACATTGCTCTCGCCTTAGCGCCGCGCACATTCGTTTGAAAACGTTGCAGGAGCTTCACGGATTGAGGGCGGGTCGTTTTCAACATGTGGCTCTTGCCCGAGCGCCACGCACATTCGTTTCAAATGCAAAAACTTCACGGATTGAGAGCGGCGCTTTTTCAAAATGTGGTTCTCACCTTAGCGCCGCGCACATTTGTTTCAAACGTTTGCAAGGATCCCAATGGTGATTGAAAAAAACGCGCACATTCCAGAATTGGTGTGTTGGAACGACTCAGGATTATCAGGGCGCAACAGCCACGTTGACTCGCAGTGCTGAAGTCCTAGGAATGGCGTTCTGGCATGATCCAGGGTCGTCAAGACGCAACAATCAAGTTGACTCGTGGCGCTGAGGTCCTGAGAATGGTGTTTTGGCACGGGTCAAGATTGTCACCCGGTTGTCCCCCCAACGAAGCACTTCCCTCAGTGGAAATGAACCCTTGTATGGAGCCCATGAAAAGGAAACGTGGTGGAGAATTGATTCCAACATCGTTGATGAGCCTTGGGTTTACACTGGTTCTCCTCCTCCTCCTCCCGTGCCATCTTTTCTCCCCCTCCTCATCCTACCCCTGCTCCTCTCAACTGCTTCTGCTGCTCATCCTGCCCCCTCCTCCTTCCCCCAAACAATCTTCCTCATGCATCTTCTCCTATTCCTTTTCCTTCTCCTCATCCTCCTACTCCTTCTCCTCCTCCTCCTCCTCCTGCTTCTCTTCCTCATCCTCATCCCGCCCATCACCACCATCACCATCACAATCACCATCGCCATCACCATCATCATCAGCAGCATCATCATCCGACTCATCATTATCATCAGCATTATCAGCAGCAGCTTCATCATAATATTCACTACCAGCATCACCATCATGATCAATCACCACAACCATCCCCTTAACAACTCTGTCCTGCTCGTCTTTCTCCTCCTCATGCTCCTCCTCCTCCTCCTCCTCCTGCTCCTCCTTCTCATCCTTCTCGTCCTCCTCGTCCTCGTCCATATCCTCATCCCCATCATCTCCCCATCTCCGCATGTTTCCTCCTCCCACTCCCTCCTTCTCATCCTCCTTCTCGTCCACCCACCTCCTGGTTTCCCTCTTCCTCTCCCCCCTCGCCCCCTCTCCTCCTACCTCCTCCCTCACGCCCCTCCCTCTCCCGCCGCCACCTCCCTTTTCCCTTGGCTCTACGAGTTCGCTCGCAGCCTTGAACGCATCCCAGAAGCTCGACTGCACGCGCTCCAGGTCCATCTGGCCCGGTTCGGCGCCGAGGTGCCGTGTGGACCTTTAGAAGCGCAGAGGGGGCGCCAGCGACGGCCGACGAGCGACGAGCGACAGCGACGACGAGCGACGGCGAGCGACGACGACCGACGACAAGCGACGACGAGAGACGACGAGCGACGACGAGAGACGACGAGCGACAACGAGCGACGAGTGACGGCCGACGATGACGAGCGACGAACGACGAGCGACGAGCAACGACGGCGACGACGACGACGACGACGACGTCGAGCGACGAGCGACGAGCGACAACTGCCAGGTTTTGGGACGTTTTGCGACGCCTAGATCCTTCAGGGTCGAGAGAGGGGGAGGTTTTAGGACGCTCTTGGTCCTCGCAGCGCCTCCCCAGGCCTCCAGAGGCCCCAGGGGCCCCCCAGGGGTCTCCGGGGACCTCTGGGGATCTTCGGGGACCTGCAGGGCCCTGGGCGGGAGCAAAACTTACCAGCGACGACGGGCGACGACCGACGGCAGCACCGACGACGACGACGACGACGACGACGACGACGACGGCGACGACGGCGACGACGGCGACGAGCGACAGCGACGAACGACGACGAGGACGAGTGTCAACGGACACAGCTCGCCCTCATCCTCGCCCCCCCGGGGGGAGGAGCAACAAATTCTCGGCGAGGCTTCGGCCTGGGTAGTGCGAGGGGGGCGTGATGCGAACTCCAGGCCTCGATCTCCACTTTCTCACCCTGCTCATTTCCCTCCCGACTCCTTCTCCAATCTCCTCCTCCTCCTCCTCCTCATCCTCCTCGTCGTCGTCCTCGTCGTCATAATCACTTATCGTCCTCGTATCCTCCCCCGCCCTTCTCCCCTTCATCCTCATCTTCCTCGAACTCCTCCTCTGCCTCCGCATCCTAATCCCCATTAGCATCAGTCAACATCGCCATCGCCATCACCAACAACACCACCATCATCATTATCATCATCAGCAGCATCATCATCGTCATATCATCATCATCATCATCATCATCATCATCATCATCATCATCATCATCATCATCATCATCAGCATCAGCATCAGCATCAGCATCAGCATCAGCATCAGCATCATCATACTCATCAGCCTAATCAGGACTTCCATCATCATCATCATCATCATCATCATCATCATCATCGTCATCATCAGCATCATCATCATCATCATCATCATCATCATCATCACCATCATCATACCCATCAGGTCCGATGAGGTCCTCGGAGGACTCTGGAAGTCTCTGGAGACCCCCGCACGCATGCAGAGGGAGAAGATAGACCGACAAAAGACGAACGCTCAAAAACTGCCACATCTGTATTAGGCCCGTCCGTTCCCACGTCCTCTGCGGTCGGACAAGACTGGGCAAATGCACGGGGTGTTCGCGAATCAGCCCCCCCCCTGGGTGCACTGCGACGCCGACCCGCAGCCGCTGCCAGGGGTGACCCCTCAACCAGGCCGCGCCCGCGCACCCGGTGCAGCCTCGCTGTGTGAGCATGCCCCCGCGCCCTGCCTAGCCCCCTCCGCGGCCGCCCGTCTCGCAGGCGAGCTGACTCGCGACACCGTGCCCTGGCCTCGCACAGACGCGCGTGCGGCTTGCCTCTGCCGCGCCGCGACGCAGGAGGCGCTCGCAGATCGGGCCGTCTGCCCATTCCAGGGAATGGGCAAACGGGGGAGGCAGCAAAAGGGGGCCAGCCAAACCAGCCACGCTCGGGGATCCCCTGACCCGGGCCGATCCAGACCGGGGCCCGTCCGGCGCTTCGGGATCCTGCAAGATCCTGCCCCCTCTTTGCGGGATCCCGATCCCTCATCCCTCCAAGCCCACATCTTCGAAGCACCCGCCGACTGCCCCCTCCCGTCCGGCCCGACCCCCTCGAGGCTCCCCCCCCGCCCCCGCCCCTTTCGCGAGGGCACCGCGACGTGCGGCTGGGCGACGCCGGCGGCGAGCCCTCGGGCTCCTGGCGGGGACGGCCGCGGAGCGCCGGCACGGGCCCCCTCCTCCTGGGAGGGGCCAGGAGGAGGAGGAGGAGGAGGAGGAGGAGGGGGACCAGGAGGAGGAGGAGGAGGAGGAGGGAGGAGGGAGGAGGAGTGAGGAGGAGGAGGAGGAGGAGGAGGAGGAGGAGGAGGAGGAGGAGGGGAGGAGGAGGAGGAGGAGGAGGAGGAGGAGGAGGAGGAGGAGAGGAGGAGGAGAGGAGGAGGAGGAGGAGGAGGAGGAGGAGGAGGAGGAGGAGGAGGAGAGGAGAGGAGGAGGAGGAGGAGGAGGAGGAGGGAGGAGGGAGGAGGGGAGAGGAGGAGGAGGAGGAGGAGGAGGAGGAGGCAGGAGGAGAGGAGGAGAGGAGGAAGGAGGAGAGGAGGGGGACCAGGAGGAGGAGGAGGAGGAGGAGGAGGAGGAGGGGAGGACGGAGGAGGGAGGGAGGAGGAGGGGGTGGGCTACAGGGGGGGAACGCAGCAAACGAGCCGCCAGCGGCGGCGGTTCCCGCGCGAGCTCGGCCTCTGGGGGCCGACGTCGGGCCGGGGCCTTCGGCGGGACGGCCTGGAGCGAATGCCCGGGGTCGGCGAGGATGAGCGGGAGAAGGACGAGAAGGAGGAAGAAGAAGAGAGAGTGAGGAGGAGGAGGAGGAGGAGGAGGAGGAGGAGGAGGAGGAGGAGGACCAGGAGGAGGACCAGGAGGAGGAGGAGGAGGAGGAGGAGGATGGAGGAGCGAACGTCCCCTATGAAGGAGCAGGAGCAGGAGGAGGAGGAGGAGGAGGAGGAGGAGGATGAGAAAGCGGCGGGGTAGGGAAAGGGGAGGGGGGAGCATGAGGAGGGATGAGGGAGGAGGGCCAGGACGACAACGACGACGAGGGTGCGGAGGACTGGCTCAAAATACTTGACCACTCAACCGACCTGCGCATACCTGCTTCGCAGACCCGTGAGACAGCTAACCCATCCATCAGATCGGCAGGAAAAATGCAGCCATATCATCCAATGCCACGGGCGGCTTCGATCCTCGAGCCTTGAGGATCGAGCATCGAGGTATTTCCCACTTGCCTCCGAACCATCCTGTGTTGGGTCCTCGTGGTTGACTCGGACCCCTCCTGCTCCCCTTCTCGCGTCTCGTGCTGGCGACACTGGCGTCACGAACGTCCAGAGGGGCATGCGCTCAAAAGGCGCAGCCTAAGACAGGTGCAGAGGCAGAAGGAAGGAAGGGGAAAGGGGAAAGGGGGGAAAGGGAAGGGTAGAGTGGTCAGCTCAACCTACCCTAAACCTACCACAGACAACCTGCGCTGGGCGAACCAGGCGTAGGCCTTCTCGGGGAGAGTTGATACCAACCCTACCCCTCAAGCCCGCGCATGCCTCTGTGCCTCATCCTCTCTCGTCTCTCTCTCTTTCTCTCTCTGCGTCTCCCGTGTCTCCCGTCGCTTCTCCCGGGGCGCTGCCAAGCGCACTGCTGTCGCCGCCTTGCTGCGCCGCTGCGGGGGGGGGCCCAGCGGAGCGACGCCCCACGCGGACCAAAACGTGGAGAGGAAGGGGAGGGGAAAAGAGTGGAGGCTATGCTGCACCTTCGGGCTCATGATTTCTCACATCACGCCGCTTCCGCGTTGAATCCGTGTCGAAGCCACGTTTGCCTCGTCGAATCCACGCCGAATCCACGTTGGATCCGCCTCGAACCCACGCCGAATCCACGCCGAGTCCGCGAAAACCCACGTCAGGTACAAGGATACAGCCACTTTCAGGGCAGACAGGGCCCCTCGAGCTTGCATCGTACAAGAAGGGTGATAAGACGGGGCGGAGGAGGAGGACGAGGAGGAGGAGGAGGAGGAGGAGGAGGAGCGCAGCGTAGAGGAGAGGTGCCTCCGACCGACCACTGTGCTCAGCTCAACTGCTGAACACACCTCTCCACACTCGAGCAACTGGCTTCGCCAGCGACCAGAGCGGAGGAAAGAGAAGCAAGGGCGGCGGCAGCAGGCGGCGGGACGGGCGGCGGGCGCCTGCCTATGTCGATCATCACATGCATGTGGGCAGCGAGCGACGTTTCAATCATGGCCGCGGGAGGCGGCGCGAGAGAGCGAGGGAGAGAGGCAGCAGCAGGAGGGACCTCAGCAGGAGCAAGAGGGCGGGTCGAGAGGACAACCACGGAGCCACGTGAGCGGCGGACGGCCACGCTTTGGATGTGGGGACCGTACGTGCATGCGAGCGGCAGATTATTTTCGTCGCCACGCTCACAGGTCATTCTTGAAGCGCGGTGGCCAGGATTTCCACCAACATCCAGCAACGTTGGCGACGTCTGAGCCTGCAGCGACGGGTTCGAGGAGCACCCGTGCCCAGGACTTTGCGTTCTGCCAGTAGCTTCCAGCGGCATAGGCGACGACTGAGCCTGCTGCCGCGTACTCAAGGAGCACCCTTGCACAGGACTTTGCGTTCTGCCAGTGACATCCAGCAACAACGGCGACGACTGAGCCTGCAGCAACGGGCTCGAGGAGCACCCGTGCACAGGACTTTGCGTTCTGCCAGTAACATTGACGCCACAACCTTCACTGTCCAACACGTTCGGGTGTGGCGATCAGCGTCGACGGAGTGCCAGGGCTTGGCGTCGCAGGAACGAGCCGTGGTGTCAGGCATGGAGACCGGCCAGGGGCCAAGCCTTCCCCGTTCGCAGCGTCCCGCGCGGCATGGTCGACGTCGGGGTCGTCAGCCGAGGAAGTGGAGAGATCATCGGTGACCGTGAGCAGTGTCGGTATGAAGAACAGCGGCGGCTTCCATTTCTTATCCAGCTGGTCTGTTGGAGACGCCATTCGAAGAGTTCTGACCGCAGCCCGAGTCGCAGAGTTCAGAGCAGTAGTAGTAACTCCCTCACGATAACGAACAGTGTGATACGTAGTGTACATAACCACCAGCTCCTCCACCCGTTCCACACATGGCGCCGTCAGGCACAGTCGCTCATGAAGAAAGGTAGGGAGTGAGCGACCCAGAGCACGGCCGACAGCCCGAACAAGGCGCTGGCACCGCATGTAGTGGCACTGCCTGTCAGCACCAGTATGACACCCAAAGATACACCGCCGTTTTCCAGAAGAGTAACTTATTCGATAACTTGTGAACCAAGCAGAGGCCCATGTCTTAATAACAGGGAAGACCCAGCTCGTGGGCAGCAGCTGCATCAGCATCTGAATCGCCTCCCACGGCACCCGATGTAAGAAGGGTTCATACATAGTAAAGTAGCGTGCCAGCCTGGTCTCGAAGATCACGTACAACGGGAACGGTGTGACGAACTGCTCGTATAGTGCTGTGGTGGCTGCTCTCTGAAGTTTGAGTGCACGTCCCGTGACCAACAGTTCCGAAGCAATAGCAGACGTACAGCAGCGTAGGATGTCCGAAGGGTAGCCAGCACACGCAGAGCCTTGCTGCAGCCAGGAATAGGTCTGCAGGATGGGCGGTAGCCGCCAGTGCCGTCCAGCGTCACACATCCAATCCACCCGAGTGCGACTGGTCGCGAGGGAAGCATCATCGAATCTTCCCTGCAGCAGATCATCATTCCAAGAAAGGGTAGTGTTAGTAATGTTAGAGCGTATGTGGGTATGTTCGCTGAACGTGATGGTGGCAGCTCGGGTCAACGCAGCGGCACATGTATGTTGCATGAGTGGGATCTTGGGGCCACCCCACGCAGAGAGCTGGGCCCAGCCAGAGGCAGACAGAGTACCCATGGGAGCACGGAATACCTGAGTCAGCACAGAGAGCTCGAAAGCGACCATCCTGGGAGGCAGGGGGAAGAACTGAGCCAGGTAGGACAAGACAGGGAGGGCTCTTGATCGGTAGAGCACGCCGTTGATCCCCAAGGGAGCGGAGCCAGAACCAAGGAGCCTGGCCCGTAACTTTAGTTTCATCCGAGCAGCGCCCCATTGCATCTGGATCGTGACGTCGGGTCCCAAGAGAACGCCAAGGTACAACAGGTGGGCCGCGACCTCGAAAGCCTGCCATTCGGGAACAAGCCGACCGAGGAGAGCCCGTGTTCTTTCCTGAAGATCAGGGCCAAACGTCTCGTGCAGCGGGGTGACCTTGCACTTACTGACCTTGAGGCAAAGCCCAGTAAAGAGCCTCGTAGTAGTCATCGCACGGTGTAGCACTTGGAGCCCGCGAGCCTCGAACAAGACAGCCCCAATATCGTCCGCGCAGGCCCTAGCCAGGCCAAGTCCAGAATCCCCCAGAGAGCATTCCAGGTCGATCAGGAACGGGGCCGTGCACAACGCGCACAAGGTCCCAGACAGGCCGCAGCCCTGTATGATCCCCGACCTCAGCCAATACACCGAGTGGAGCAGGCCACCGTAGGCCACGACCCCTTCTATCGCAGAGTACAACCAGGTCAGAAAATGCATCACTGGGAGTGGCAGGCGAAGGTGAGCGAGGAAAAGCATCATGAACTCCTGGGAGAGGCTCGGGAAGGCCTGGCCGAAATCGAACGAGACCAGCAGCGGCATCCTAGACGGGGCCAGCGGGTGGGCCCCAGCGATACGACTGAAGCCGTCTAGCTCCAGGATGTTGTACCCAAAGTTCCGACCCTGAACGAAGCCGCGCTGCGACTGGGGGACGAGGGAGTCGACGACACCTTTAAGTGATCGGTTCACGGCAGACGTCAGTATTTTCAAGCCGGTGTTGCGCAGCCCAAGGGCCCTGATCTTATCTGCAGTGCGAATGCAGCCCCCAGAGGCCAGGTCTTCGTGTTCCGATCCTTTAGGCAGGTACGCTTGCAGAGTAACGCTGGCCGAGTCGAAGAGAGACTGGCCCCGCAAGATCCAGTCCATGGTAAGACATAATACTTCCAGGCAGCAATCGGCAGCAGCCCATGCGGCGTACGGCAGTCCGTCGATCCCAGGGGCAGAGTGGCGAGCACGAGAAACAATATTTCGAAGCGTCGCTTTCGAAGGTGGTGGGACGTCTGGGAGCACAGGTGAGGGACACTGCTGTTCGATATAAGTCTGAGCGGCTTCGAGATCGACTTCCGAGCGCGAGAAGACAGGACGCCAATACTCCGTGAGGGCAGCAACCCTTTCCTCAGGAGAAGCAGCAAGCCGATTGCCGTCTCGAACAGCACGCAGAACCAACCTCCGTGAGAACGGGGCCCAGATCGCAGCTTGGCGCTCCAACAACTGACGACGACGAAACGAAGAAGGCGGACGGGTCGAACGAGAGCTTGCAGCAGCGTCAGCGGCAGCACAAATCTCTTTTTCCAGGAGCCTCATATGAACCCCATCCGTCCACATGTGGAACGATTCAGGATGCCGAAGGACGACTTGTGAACCTCCGATCTCGAGCATGCCAGCTGCGGCAGCCGAGGTCGCCACCAGCCGACGGGCGAGAGGAAGATCTTGACGCCATACTGCTCGCGCACATCCTCGGGCAACGAGCAACGCTGTTTCGTCGCCAGCAGGATGGTGGACAAACATCCAGTCACGAACTTCACGGGCAGCCTCTTTCAACATATCCTTGAAGTGTTCCTGGTAGACTGCCGCCAAGCACACCGTCTCAGCGCCAGCGCCGTCTTTGAACATGCCCTCAATACGCTGCCGAAAAAAGAGGGCTCTCGAAGATATGGCGAGGAACTGGCTGCTCAGATCTGGGGCGCGCGTGACGTTGACGAAGCACCGTGAGCAGAGCAGCGTGGTCCGATATCAAAGAACGAGATAATTCTTCGGGCTCTCCGATGGTGGAGGACTCCGCACACATTTGGCACATCATCCATCCTGGCACCGAGCAGAAGAACCGATCGAGGCAGCTGACCGAGTTGGTGTCCTTTGTGTAGTGCGTCGGTGACTCCGAAGAAATCTCCAGAAAAAGTCCTAATGTCCTCAGCCACCGAGCTGCCATTGCACGATGATTCCGAGGATCAGTAGCACGAGCTGGTTCAGGCCGTTGGAGGAGCAACGCCTCATCAGGGCCGAAGTTGAGGTCGCCCTGCACGGCCACCAAGAAGTGAAGAGGGTCAGCGGCTGCCCGTACCCGCGCAGCGTCGATCTCCGCACATATCTCGTCAATCTGCATTGCATTGAGACCATGATTGTGGATATTGAAGTGCACCAGCTGAAACCCCTGCCCGACTACGTCGACTCGAAGGACCCCTCCTTGCACGACGGCCGAAGCATTGCTGGTAACATCGAGCTCAGATGCGAGCTTCGGTAAGATAGCGGCGACCCCTCCTGCAGATGATCCCCCAACATCGGCAGCGCAAAACGAGGCGTGGACCACAGCATCCCGATGAAGACGACAGAGATAGTCTTCGAGTTGCAGACGATCTTGATGAACTTCCTGAAGTGCAAGGATGGACCCAGGAAGGCGAAATCTCTTCAAATATGACGACTTGAGTCTACTCTTCGCTCCTCGGTACTGTAACAGAGCTCGAGCATTCCAAGTGATGAGTCGCATCGATTCATTCTCATTCCCACGGGACGGAGTGTGGAAGAGCTGCATGAAGCCGTCAAAGACACAATGTCGTAGGAGGCGGAGGGGCGGTAATTTCATCCACCACTGCTTGGATGTCGGCACGCGTGAGCTTGAGGTCCAAGATGCCCTCTTGGTTGAACTGCACGGTGTACGGAGCGTCCTCAGGGTTCGCCTGGATCTTGAGCACGCTGGTCCATCCGCTCGTGAGGATGCCTCGCTCACGGTCAACAGACCACCGTCCACCAAACTTGTCAGAACACGCACCACGGATCCGACGAAGAGCCATTTCCGTCTTGACCTGGCGTGGGGATTTGTCGGGCCCCAAGTGGAGGCGCCCGTCGGCGGCGGCACCCGAGGCCTCGACGTTGAACACCCTCCACTGATCGTTGCGGCGAAGGTTGCTGAGCACCTTCGAGACCTTCTTAGAGGCGAGGCCTGTGGCCCCGTTGAACTTGATGAGAAACCTGCGGGCAGGAGTCGGGGACGGACACGAAAGGGTGTATTGGTCTGCTTCGAATCCGAGCTCAGATAGGAACGGCGCCAGCACATCGCGTACCTGTGACAAACCAACCATTTTGGTACACATCGCGACCACCACGGCAGGGTCTGTCTGGCGGTCGAAGTTGGCGGGCGGCGAGGGGGCCGCTTCCTGGCGCTTGGCCACATGAAGTCCTTCACGTAGCTCGGCAATCTCTGCTCGTAATTGGCGCAGCTGCTCTGTGTGTGAGTCCAGCTCGATGCTGAGAGTGGCAACCTTTCCTGTGACATCATCGATTTCTCGCTGCATCTTCCTTGACAGTTCGTCGAGCTGCGGTCGGAAAGTAGCCATCGCCTTCTGGTCAAGCTCTGCTGGTTGATCTCCCAACTGCTTCTGCAGTACAGCCAGGGTCCGCAAGATGGAGGCGTTGCTGGATTTAACAGTGTCGCCCACAGTCGAGGCGACGAGACCTTCGAGCTCCGTGCGCAGCTCGCTGAACTGGGAGGCAACACCATCGGCGATGACAGCTTTGATATACTCGTCGGGGTAGTCGTGAGCAGCATGCCCAGCGGGTGCACGAGCGTGGTCAGAACTTGCAGGGGAGCCACCAGCATGCACAGGAGCACCGACAGCAGGCTGATCAGGAGAATGAGCCAGCTGATCCGAGCGCCCGAAGACGAGCGCGGCACCAGCAGCGGCAGCGCGGGAGGCCAGGCTGGCGACACCCTTGCCACTGCCTGAGGATCCCTTGCCCTCCTCGGTGCGCGGATACTTGGGCTCAGGCGAGCCCCGGACACGGCGGCCATCAGCACGATCATCGTCAGGGAAGGTGGGCATGTCTTCGATCTCCTGGGCGCACTGGGCCAGCGCCGCAGCATCGGGAAGCCCCATTGCGACTGGGACGTTCGTACGCACAGGAACGGGAAAAGCCTCCGTTTACCCGTGGGGGCGAGCGTCAGTACGAGGAACAATCTCTGCCAGACCGCCAAGGGTCTTGTCTGCCGCGGACTAGCGGTATCCACTTGTTCCACTGAGGAACTATGCATCTTGAGCCAAAATGGCTACGGAGGAGGAGGAGGAGGAGGAGGAGAAGGATGACGACAAGCAGCTACAGCAGCAGGAGGGGAAGGGGCATGAGGACGGGGGGGAGAGAGAGATGGAGAGAGAGAGAGAGAGAGACAAAAAGAGAGAGAGTGAGAGAGAGAGAGGACCAGGACGAGGAGGCGGAGGAGAAGGAGGAGGAGGAGGAGGAGGATGCACAGCGTCATATGATGAAGTGTTCTCGAGGGGAGGAGGAAGAGGAGGAGGAGGAGGAGGAGGAGGAGGAGGAGGAGGAAGAGGAGGAAGAGGAAGAGGATGAGGATGAGGAAGAAGAGGGGGAGGAGGGAGCGCGTTTCCTTCTGCTACTGCTTTGGAGCAGACATGGAAAGGAGAAGATGAAGGGGGAAGAGATGGCATGAAGGAAACTGGTGCTGAGGGAATCGGGTCATGGACCCCGTGGCGTTTCCCCAGCAGCAGATCTTCATCCTGAGTCGATCTCCGCGTGGAGGGCCCCGTGGAGGCGAAATACGGTGATAGACTCCAGGACCCGCTTCCCTCAGGACCAGTTTCCTTCATGCCAGACGGGGCGGGGGATCCTGGAGGCCTCGCGCGACACCGTCGAATCCGCGTCGCAGCTACGTCGGAATCACGTCGGAGCCACGTCGGATTTACGTCTGACTTACGTCCGGCCATCGCCGCGCGAACGCTGTCCCATATCTGACGGGGCGGACGACATGATCAGAGGCCTCGTAGATGGGGTCCGAATAGATGTGGTCAGAGGATCGCACCGCATCGCAGATGCATCGCCGATGCATCGGCGATATATCGGCGATGCGGCGCGATCATCGGCGATCGCACCGGATCGCCGATGCACGCATTGTCGACGTCGGCGATGCATCGGCGACGTCGACGTGAAGCAAGCAAGTCGGGCTCCACATCGAGCCGCACCGGCGATGCATCGGCGATGCGGCGCGATCCTCCGACCCCGTCTGCTCCGACCCCACCCAGGAGGCCTGGAATAATGCAACTGCTTCGGGTGTTGCTAGAAGTACCCCTCTGGCCCGAAGTGCCCCCAGCTTTTCGCCCCATTTTGGAGCCCCTGGGGTCCTCTGGGCCTCGTGAGGGGTGCCCTGGAGGCCGCCTGGGCCACCCCGAGAATCCTGGGGGTACCTTGGGCCAGGGGCACCGTCGGGGCGTTGACCTAGGAACCCCAAATAAGGAACGAGGCCCCTTTTTTCCATAAGTTAAACTTCGATTTCCTGTCGAAAACATAAGGAGAACCTGAGGCAAGCTGTGAAACACTTAAGGAACGCGGAGCCCCTCCCCAACCAAAAGGATTCCTTCTTCAGGGCCCCGACTGTACTTCTAGCAACACCCGACTGCGCGCCGCGGGAGGCCTCCAGGAGGTGCCTCTGAGCTTTGGGGCGGTCGGCACCTCGGCCTCCAAGGGGCGCCACAGCCTCTGCCGGTAGCGGTCGCCCACGCGGTTGCTGGCGCGGCCGCCCAGCCGCTTCGTCGCGAGCCGCGCCGCCGAGGACCCGTAGGTCCAGCCGTCCGGGTCGGACGAGTCGTCCACGTAGGGGGCGTGCGTGAGGCACTCGCCGTGCTGCGGGTAGAGGAGCTCCTGCAGCGCCCGCGCGCTCCACGCGAGGGATACCGCGGGTTCGTGTCGTGCCGACCCCGGCGTTGGTTCAGGACGCCCCGTGGATCGTTCAACCTTGAGCGATCGGCAGGTATTCGATCGCCAGATCGGTCCCCACTGGCCGATTCTGGGCCACTGGTGGCGTTCAACCTTGAACGCCCGCGGCGGGGTCGCCGCCGGTCGACACGACGCGAACCTACCGTGCGACCGGGAGCGGCCCGCCGTGGTCGGTTCTGGGAGGGGGGGCTCCAGCCTCGGAAGACGCGCTCCAGCAGCGGCGCCTCGCCGAGGTTGTGTGCCAGGGGTGCTCAGATATCGTCGCGGGCGGCCGCCGAAGACTCGAGAGGTGGGCCGAAAGCAGCGGCCCCAGGGGGGCTTCAGACCCTCAGATGCATGGCGACGCCAAGGCGAACGTTTTCTTACTCGGCGTTTCGACGTTGGGCGGGAGGTGGGGGGGATGTCGGGGATCTTCTGCCCCGGGTCAATCCAGACCCGGGTCAGCAGGAAACCAAAAACTGCAATGCAGGAAAATAAAAACTGCAACGCAGGTCTTCGCAAACCCGGGTCAGCCAATATGTGCGGCCGCCTCGCGGCCACGAGCGGCTCGCTAACCCAGGTCAGCCAGAGGGGGTCTTCGCAGGATCCTGCAGGATCCGGCCGTGGCTGACCCCCGTTTGCATTGACCCCCGTCTCAAGGCTCCCGAGGATGTGGGGGGGGTCTGGCTCCGGACCTCTGCCGAATGCGACTGCTTGCAGCAGTGTGTCCTGTGGGGAGAGGCCCCACCTGCTCGAAACGGGCGCCCAAAACGGCCAAGGTTTACTCCATGGGGGGGCGGGGAAGGGGGGGGCGAGGGCCCGCGCCGATCGGCAAAACAATGAATAAGAAAACGATCACCACGAAAATCGTGACAGCCAGTGTTTGGACCTGTTCGGCCTCTGGTCCGAGGAGAGGAGAGGAGAAGAGAGGAGAGGAGAGGAGAAGGGAGAGAGGAACGGAAAGGAGGAAAGGAGGAGGGATGGGTAAGGATGAGAGGGAGGATAATAAACAGCAGCAGCATAGCATGAGCAGAAGCAGGAGGGGCACGAGAAGGAGGAGGAGGAGGATGGCGACGAAGACGACGACGGCTACGGGAGAGGAGGCTGAGGAGGAGCATCAGAAGACAGCAGCAGCAAAAGCATCAGCAGCGGGAGACAGTGTGATATGAAGCAGGAAGACGACGAGGGAATGAGGAGGAGGAGGAGGAAGAGGAGCAACCGCAGCAGCAGCCACGGCGGCACCAGTAGCAGCAGAAGCGACCAGCAGGAAAAGCGGGAGGAGGATGAGAATGAGAAGGGGGGGGGGAGGAAGCGGACGAATGAATGGGAGGAGGAGGAGGAAGATGAGGAGGAAGACGACGAGAAGGAGCAGCAGAAAATGGCGCAGCAGCAGCAGGAGCTCCTGCAGCGCGGAGGAGGCGGAGGCAGGGTCGGTGGCGCTCCCCCTGGGCATCTGGAGGTCGCGCGTCAAGAAAGGCTGGAACCGCGGTCGGCCGGCCACCGCTACGTAAAAGCAACCTCCTCCGACCGGATCCTCTGCCCTGGACGATTTCAACGTTCTTTGATAAACTACACTTTGCGCTTACATGGCTCCATGTACAAGCTTCTTTGGAGCACGAATTGTTCAACTCATGATGTGAATGCTGTACTGCTTGAACTCTTCTGCGGGTAACTAACTTGAAACCTGCATGTGAAAACCATATCCCTCGATTTTTCTGTGCAGGCTTTGCGTCCCGATGTTTCAAGCGAATCCCTTCAGTTCTGAAATGTACGGGGAAGCCCACGTTCAGAAAAAGGCCAGCACAAAAGCAAATCGGGATGACCTGTTGAAGAAAAAGGTTTTGTTTGAGACATCTTCCAAGATGTTACTTGTCCTCTACTGTATTTTGCCAGATGTCCCAAGCGAAACCTTCATATTGTTAAAATTACGTCAAAGATCCAGGTTTCGCTTAAGACGTCGGGCAATCAGTGATGGGAAGGCTGCTGACTTGACGACGTCTCAAGCGAAACCTTGGTTTTCAAACTCGGTTGATTGTTTGATTTCTGGGGAAACCCAAGCTGGGCGACAATCTTGCCAACACACAAGAAAAATACCCCCCGAGAATTTCCTACAAATCAAGGCTTCGCATGTGCCATCCTCTACACTTATGGTTTTCCCTATTGTTTTTTGCCCGATTTCCCAGGCGAACCTTGATTGGTACAAAGGGTGCTTCAATGAATCAAGTTTCGCCTGAGCTATCGGACAACAGATAATGTTGGAAGGTTGGTCTTCCTTCAACGATGTCTCAAACGAAACCTTGATTCCCAACCTAGGCTCTGCCTAGAAGGGTTCTTACTCTCTTAGCTTAAAGGGGCCGGGCAGTGCTAAGCGCCCCGGGCGGTTCCCCCAGTCCCCGCCCCGCGGTTCCCCCCAGTCCCCTGGGAGCTTTAGCTTTAGCTTTAGCTTTAGCTTTAGCTTTAGCTTAGCTTTAGCTTAGCTCTAGCTTAGCTTTAGCTTAGCGTTTCGCTTAGCTTTTCGCTTAGCGTTTAGCTTAGCTTTAGCTTAGCTCTAGCTTAGCTTTAGCTTAGCTTTAGCTTAGCTTTAGCTTAGCTTTAGCTTAGCTCTAGCTTAGCTTTAGCTTAGCCTTAGCTTAGCTTTAGCTTAGCTTTAGCTTAGCCTTAGCTTAGCTTTAGCTTAGCTTTAGCTTAGCTTTAGCTTAGCTGTAGCTTAGCTTTAGCTCAGC
Organism: Prorocentrum cordatum; assembly: GCA_963575745.1. Taxonomy (NCBI): domain Eukaryota; class Dinophyceae; order Prorocentrales; family Prorocentraceae; genus Prorocentrum; species Prorocentrum cordatum. The sequence goes on along the minus strand of CAUYUJ010015375.1, from coordinate 20,551 downwards.
TGCTGCTCAGCTTTAGCTTAGCTTTAGTTTAGTTTTAGCTTAGCTTCAGCTTAGCTTTAGCTTAATTTTAGCTTAGCTTTAGCTTAGCTTTAGCGTAGCTTCAGCTTAGCTTTAGCTTAGCTTTAGCTTAGCGTTACTGTTACTACTAATGTTGCTTTCCTAGGGGTTCCAACTCCTAGGTAGGGTCGCACTGGGATAATTTTTGTTGATAGGTTTGGTTTTAAAATGTCTGGTGACCCCCAGGCCTGGAAAAACTCCGGCTAACAAACAAAACACCGGAGGATTCCCTAAAAAACCCAGGCGGGGCGATCGGCTCGGCGGCGCGACGGACTAGCAGGCGCGGGCGCCGTCCGTGAGAAGCACGAAATGCCGTTTAACCAGAATTCAAGACAGGATCTCGCCACACTCCTTTCCATTGAGCTGGACACCGCTGGCGCCCGTCTCGCGCGCACGATCTGGCAACTCGAAGAACATGGCGAGATCCCGACGACCACGAGGGCGCGCGCGCATGAATCTGGATGACGAAACCGATGATATCCAGAGATATGGGCCCCCAAGATCCCTCCGTGCACGGCTTGTGGCCGGCAGCCCAGGAAACTCCCCTTGGCGCGGGCGCCGCTATCGAACGCTCGATGAAAACGATCATCTTCCGAAGCCGATGATATCGCAGCGAACTGTATACCTCTCGCAATTGCACATCCATGAAGGACCGCTCGGCCCACTCGCTCCGACGGGCCGCGAGCGCTGTCGATCGCCCGATGCCGCGAGTTGAGAGACGTCAAGCACGTCGCATGGAAGCCTCGTCCGCCTTCACTAGGGCACCAGGCTTCCACTTGAATGCATTCTGCTCGGTCTGCGCGGCGGACGCGCAGATCTGCCGCACGACGCGGCGCATGCGCTCTGCAGGCTCGGACAATATTCCAATCTGCACCGCCAACTCATGCAAATAAGCGTACGGAGTGCCGCGAAAGGAAAGAACTTGCGCCGTCGCAAATCAAGCCCTCGCTGAGCTCGCAGGAGCCTTAATATAATACCGACAGATCCGCAAAATCACTGCGACATGGAAAATCAGCGCGCAACTTTTCTACGTCGCAGCCAATAGATTTGAAGGATTGGAAGAGGAGACATAAATAACAGTCCGTCATTGCTGGAACAACTCCGACAACGGCCAGTCTGGGTTCAAGTTGCGTCGCTTCTGGCAGACCTAGCAATCGCAACGCCAAACCTGGTCCTCCAAAGGCGGAATCTCGCAGCTGGCCGCCGAGGTCGAATGTCCCTGCTCGGGCCGCGTGCACAACTCCACCGCGCCAAAATCAAATTCTGCATGTGCCCCACTCAGATCAGGAAGAATGCCCAAGTCGACGAAAATCTGCGCCACCACTACGGGTTGCAAGCGAGCCAGACCGACCGCGGCAATCCTCTGCGAGATGGGTTGCTTGGTGAATTGGGCAGTCTTCGGCTGCCGATGTTCCGCTGGGATAGAGCTCGGGTCCGGCGCCTCTTTTGCCTGCTGCGAGCGACCTCTCCTCACGGCGTCGTTCTGCGGCGAGGGCTTCCCCGACGTCGGCGAAGTTTTTCCTCGCGCAGATCTTATGGTCGCCTTCCTCTTGAAGGCACGAGCTGCCATGCATTCGCGCTGGCGTTGCGAAGCGTGCTTCTTGATAACAGATTTGTTCCATCGCCTGCGAGTGACCTCCCAGATGCCGCGGAACACGCGGGCCAGCGCCGTCGTTCGCCTCCCCCGGCGGCGGTCGCGGCGCCACGCGCGCTGCTCTCACGCGCTGAAGGAGAAGTAACCTTTCGTCGAATGCTCCGGGCATCAGAACGCTGTCCTCACGGCGTTAGCCGAACAGCCCAGCGCACCCCAGCCAAGCACGGGGACTTACCAAAATGGGGCCCCCGATTTAAGCCGACCAGCCCAGCCCACCCCAGTACAATGCTGTAACACAACGGAGGAGGACAGTTCCCAACAGCTTCATAGATGGAGGGCGGGTTGCTTTCAAAATGTGGCTCTCGCGTTGGCGCCGCGCACATCCGTCTTGGAAATGTGCAGGTGCTTCGCGAATTGAAGACAAGTGGTTTTCAAAATGTGGCTCTCGCCTTAGCGCCGCGCACATCCGTTTTGAAAAAGTACTGGAGCTTAACGGAAGGAGGACGGGTCATTCTCAAAATGTGGCCGCGCACACTCGTCATAAAAAATGCAAGAGCTTCACGGATGGAGGGCGGTTCCTTTTCAACCTGTGGCTCTCGCCTTCGCGCCACGCACCTTCGGCCTAAGAGGACAACAGTTCCAAGGATTCTCATGGCTACCGTCCCAAAAACAGTGTTTCGGCACGATGTCGTATTGTCAGGGCGCAGCAGTTATGTCGACTCGTGGTGTTGAAAACCCAGGAACGGCGTCCTGGCACGATTCAGGATTGCAAAGACGCAACAAGAATGGGATTTCGCGGCGTTGGAGTCCCAGGGATAGTGTTCTGGTGCAGTTCAGGATTTTCGAACGGCGGTTTTCCAAAGGGGCACGTCCTGCAGTGGTACTGAACCCTTGTATGGGGCCTGCGTAAGCGGAGCTTGCAAGGAGGGTTTATTGCAAGATCGTCGATGACTCCTGGGTTTACACTGCTCGTGCTCCTCCTCCTCCTCGTCCTCCTCCTCGTCCTCCTCCTGCGGCCCCCCCACCCAGACCCCCTGCGTCGTGACTTTTCTCGCGGCGCCGAATTCCTCGGGACTGGCGCTCCATCCTGAATCGTTGCTACAATGCCCTGGGGCCTGGCGAAGGCCCCCAGAGGCGGAAAATAGCGACAGAAGAGGAAAAACAACCAAAACGCTGATATGTTCGACAGTCAGACCATGACTCAAGTCTCCGACGATCCGATCAACTCCAGAACGCTCTCGGCGAGGCGCAGCTGCTGGAGAGCCTCCCGAGGCAGGAAGACCACAAGGAAGAACCTCCAACTGGGAACGCAGGGCGCACGACCGACCGCGGGGCTGGAACGGAGGAGGGTCGCCGGAGCCCCGGACCCAGCACATCAGCTCCCCGGGCATCGGGGTAGGCCTCCAGGCGCCGGTCAGGCCGCGGGTCTGCGTCTCCAGAACCCAGTGGCTCCTGCAGGGGGCGAGAGGGGAAGGAGAGGGCGGCTCCTCCTCCACCTCCTCATAATCATCATCCTCGTCGTCGTCATCGTCATCACCACCGCCACCACCATCGCCATCACCACTATCACCACCACCATCACCATCACCATCACCATCACCACCACCACAGTCATCACCATCATCATCATCAGCATCATTATCATCATCAGCATCAGCATCATCCTCAGAATCACCACCACCATCACTATCATCATCAGCATCATCATCACCCTCACCATCACCATCACCATCACCATCACCATCACAATCGCCACCAGCATCACCATCACCCTCGCCATCAACATTACCATAATCATTATGTTCCTCCCCGACACTGTCCAAATATGGCCCAAGAGAAGCCTACGAGGGCCCAAGAGGCATCCAAGACAGCTCCAAAACGGCCCAAGAGAGCCGTCCGTGGGACCCAAGACGCCCTCAGAAGGCCCTTCGACTGCCGAAGGCGACGCCAAGACTGCCCCACGACGGCCCCCAGGCACCCACCGTGCTGCCAATGAGGCCCCAGACGACCCAAGAGTGCCCCAAGACGGCCTAGGAGGGCCCCAAGACGGCCCAAGGGGGCCCCCAGAACTCCCAAGACTGCCCTACGGGAAAACTAGACAACCACAAGACGGCCAAAACGAGTCCAGTGAAAGCTCTCAAATAGTGAAGACGAAAGGTGTCGCGTGTGACGGCATTCCTCGTCCTCCTCCTCCTCCGCCACCTCCTCCTCTTCCTCCTCTGCCTCCTGGTCATCATCATCACAACAAGACTCAGAGTGATACGGATAACCCGAGTAAGTAATATAGATATATATATATATATATATATATATAATGAGACGTGGCAAACGCATACCACTAGTAATTGTTAAACAGAATAAGCAGAATATATTCATGCTAATACTAAGAATAAGAACGATGATACACATTGGCATTCTATTGGAAATGAATGATGAGAGTACTAATGCTACGCAACATGAAAAAGAGTTAGACGAGTAGTCATCTTCATCGCCGTGGCCATCCTCATCATCAGCAGTATCAGCATCACCAGCATCATCATCCTAAGCAGCATCGTCATCAACACCATCATCATCATCATCATCATCATCATCATCATCATCATCATCATCATCATCATCATCATCATCATCATCATCACCACACTTGTCATCATCATCATCATCCTCATCCTCAACGTCATCATCAATAACAACAGCATCATCATTATCAGCAGCATCCTCATGATGATCATGATCAAGCGTCGTAAGCACTACCAGTCATCACAATCCTGATTATAATCCTCATCCTCATCATCATCAGCATCATCGCCAGGATCATCATCCTCGTCGTCATCAGTAGCATCATCATCAGCTTCATCGTCGTCAGTATCAGCGCCATGCATCAGTATTATCCTCATACGCATCCTCATCCTCCACCGTGTCGTCATCAGCATCATCATCATCAACAACATCATCATCAACACCATCATCTTCATCATCGTTAGCGTCATCAAAATCGTCATCAACACTAGCATCATCATCATCATCGCATCATCATCATCGGCATCATCAGCATCATCATCGACATCATAATCAGCAGCATCATCAACATCGGCATTAGCATTGACACCACTCACCATCATCATCAGCAGCCGCAGCAGCATCGCCATCACCACAATTACCAGCATCAGCAGCGTCAGCAGCATCATGATCATCAGCAGCATCGTCTTCATCAGCATCGCCATCATCGTCAACATCGGCATTGCCAAGAGCATCAACCGCCAGCATCAGCAACATCATCCTCAGTATCGTCGTCGTCATATGCATCATCATCAGCATCAGCAGCAGTATAGTCAGCAGCAGCGTCAACAGCATCACCCTCAGCATCATAATAGACATCGTCATGATCATCAGCATCAGCACGACAACCACCAGAATCATCATAATCACCACGGTCACCATCATCCTCATCATCCCTCTTCTCGTCAGCATCGTCATCATCATCAGCATCAGCATCGTCGTCATCAGCATCATCACAATCATAATCATACTCAGCATCAGCATCATCAGTATCATCAGCATCGTCAGCATCAACATCAACATCATCATCATCAGCAGCATCATCATCATCATCGTCATCATCATTATCATCCGTAGCAACAGCAGCAGCAGCATCACGGCTCTCCCAAGTCTGGAGACACGAGGTATCACGTGACGGCCTCCCGTACCCCCTCGAACAGTCGCCACCCAGAATTCTGGGCTGGCACGGTGGCAGGACTTGCCGCAGGCAGCTTGATCAATTCCTGCAGAGACGTATGAAGAGGGAAGTTGGAGGGAGGGCGTGTTGCAACATCGTGGATACATCTTGGGTTTTATCTGGCCCTTTCCCGCCTCCTCCTCATCTCCCGCCTCCTCCTCCCG
>CAUYUJ010015375.1:5000-10000 GCA_963575745.1 Prorocentrum cordatum | reverse complement strand
GCGTCTCGCTTGAGACTTCCTCACCATTCATGACTCCGAAACTTAGACAACAGTTTCACAGATGGAGGGAGGGTCGTTTTCAAAATGTGGTTCTCGCCTGAGCGCCGCGCACATTCGCTTTAAACATCTACAAAAGTTGCACGGATTGAAGGCGGGTCGTTTTCAAAATGTGGTTATCGCCATAGCGCGGCGCACATGCGTTCAAACAAATTGCAAGAGCTTCTCGGATTGAGGGCGGGTCGCTTTCAAACTGCGGCTGTCGCCATAGCGCCGCGCGCATTCGCTTCCAACATTTTGCAAGCGCTCGCTGGATTGAGGGCGGCCCTTTTTTTCCAAAGTGTGGTTCTCGCCTTACCGCCGCGCACATTCGTTTTTTATGTGCAACAGTTTCACGGCTTCCCATGGTCAGCTTACCACAAAAGCTGTGCTGAAAAAAGGATTCAGGATTCTGCGGGTGCAACAGTTGCGCTGGTTCGTTGTGTTGAAGTCCCAGGAATGGCGCTCTGGCGCGATTCAGGATCGCCAAGACTCAACAGTCACGTTCATCCGTGGCGTTGAAATCCCGCTGGCGTGCGTCAGGTTCTTCAAACGGTTGTCTTCGAACGAGGCTTTTCCCTCACTGGAAATAATCCGTCGTAGGGGCCTATGACGAGAGAGCTTGGAAGGAAGGTCTGTTCCAACATCGTTGACAACCCTTGGGTTTACAGTGGTCCTCCTCCTCCTGCTCCACCTCCTCCTGCTCCTCCGCCTGCTTCCTTATACATGTTTCCTCCGCCTCCTCCTCCTCGTCATCCTCCTCCTCCACCTTCTCCTCCTCCTCCTCCTCTCCCTCCTCTTCCCCCCCTCCTCCTACTCCTCCTCATCATCCTCCTCCTCGTGTTTACCTATAGATTTCTCCTCATCCTCCTTCGCCGCCTCCCCCTTCCAGATTCACTCCTCCTCCTCCTCCTCCTCCTCCTCCTCCTGCGCTCGTATCCAACGCCAAGTCGTCCTAACCACTGCCGCCGCTACCACCGTCGCTACCCCCCAGGCCTTGCTGGACGCGATGCAGTCCACGCCGATCTCGCAGGGCCAGGCCTATTGCTGGAACTGCTAGGGCGGGGCTGATCGGGCTCCAGGGTGCGATACAAAGACACTCGGAGTTGTGGGATCAGACCTAAGGCGTCACTTTCACTAAGAGGGTTCGGGAGATGCGATGCGAGAGTAAATAAATAAACATAGGCAACCACATACAACATATTGTAGGGGGGAGGAGGCCAAAGCGAGTAAGGGTGTCTTCGGGGGGCGGGTGGCTTCTAATTCCAACTACCAGAGTACAGCACTTGGAGCACTTTAAGTAATGTGATTGATCATCGGGCGCATCTTCACAGCCAAACATACAGCGACGGGGCACCTACTGGAAGCGTCGGTCCGTGGTCCACGCCCCCGAGAGAGTCTTTATAATTGCATTCCTCCATGCAGGAGGGGAACGAAGAGTGGCAGCGTGTACTTCCGCCCACTCTATCTGGGCAAGCTCAGCGTCTTCGAGCTCGGGGAAAAGGCGGGGGAGGCGAGCGCGGAAGGTCGAAACGAGGTCGGGGGGGGAATAAAGACTCTCTGAGCGCTGCACTCGCAGCAGCCTGAACCTTCTTCCTTTCACGCAAAGCAGTTCTAGCAATCTGTACTGCTAGCGCACCAGCGCCAGCATGCAAGGGAATTGTCTGGAAGCCATGCGCCGCTTCATGCATACTGACAACGATCGGAGGCTCCTCCCAAAAATTGGGAGGTCGGCGACGCTCTAAAATGTCCTGCAAACTGAGATAAACCTCGACCTCCGAAAGCTTATCATAACTAAGTCGCCATTCTGGGAGCGTGCTTAGTGCCGCTCGAATTCGCGACGCTAAGCTGAGAACCAGAGCCGAGCGGAGATGAGGGCCACCCCAACTCGACATCGAAAAGAAAGCCTGGCGCGACAGAGAGCAGCGGGGCATCTTAAACAGGGCCGCAAAGAGGGCATGTTCACGAGCAAGCACGTGCTTGGGGAGCGGACAAAACTGAGCGACGCCCCCCAAGCAGGATAAGGCCCTAGAGTCGTATTGCGCCGCTGCAATCGACGAGGGCGCCCCGCTCTTTGCTTTGCAATGGCCTTCGCACGCGAGATCCATTTCTTCACAGGCCCATCCCATGAGGATGGCTGGGCAGGCGGCCCGATATATAAACCAATATACATAAGCTTCGAGACGATTTGGAAGCCCGCCCAGTCAGGCAGGTTGCGCTCGAGCCAGGTTCTGTCTCCCCGCTCAAGCTCAAGGGGAAACCGCCCAGAAAGTGGGGCTATCTTACATTTACGTACCTTAAGTTCTAAATTAGACACCCGCCTCGACGCCCGAAATACAGTATGCAGTTGCCGTAACACTTCAATTCTATATATAACACGACCTACATCATCTGCACATAAACGGGATATACCTAAGCTTTTGGCCTCAATCAGTTGATATAGATGAACTGCGAACGGGCGGGAGGCGACGGCGTAGAGAGTTCCTCTTGCTGGACAGCCTTGGACGATCCCTGACTCGATCATGTACATAAAGAAAAGAGCATCCCCTGCCCGTCCAAAACAGGAGACCTGAGTGTATATCATTTCCAGAAATTCCAGAAGCGGCCCTGGAAGTTGAAGTTGCCGAAGGACCAGGAAAACCCAGAGCTGCGAAATCGATGGGAACGCCTGTCCATAATCGAACGATGCCAGGATCGGACGACGAAGCTTGGCCTCAGGCTCTAAACTTGTGATCCGAGCCTGCGCGTCGAGTTCGATGATGTTCACGCCGAAACCCCTGGGCGGAACAAAGCCCCTCTGGGAGCTATGCGCAAACCTCGGGAGGGACCGCGTCAGCGGCTTCACACAAACCGACGTCATGATTTTCGAATCCGTGGTTTTGAGACCTAGCGGTCGAGTGTTCGACGCCTCTCGGATCATCTGAAGGTGGTCGTCGGGCTCGTCGCCCTTCGCGATGAACACCCCCTTTACAGCATTGAAACCGAACAATAGTGCCTTGCCTTCTAACGACCAAGCTAGAGCCTGAAACAGAATGTGGGAACCTTTGGGGTGGAACCTCCAGGCAGCATATGGGAGCTGGTCAGGACCTGGGGCACTCTGTGGGACCTTATTCAAGAACCTCTGGATGTCCAGCTCGGTCGGAGGCGGCAGATCTGACAAGTTCACGTCAGGCTTGAAACGACTTACATAGTGAAGAGCTGCAGCACGATCAACTTCCTTACGAGCGAAGACCCCTCCCCAGTACTCTGAGAGCCCACTCATCATGCCCCCAGGATCGGCACGCACAATCGGTGCCGAACTTGGACCCTGGGACACACGAATGCCTTGCAAAGGCAATTTCCTATTGAACGGAGACCACAGCTTACATCTGACCTGCAGGCTCTGAATCCTTTTCCTCAACTTACGGCGCGCCGATTCGGGGGTATCTTCCTGCTGCAGCTGACGCCTAGCCTCGGCCTGGGCCTGGGCGAACATGGCCATGCGCGCCTCGTCGGAGGCGGCTTGAAACACATTGGGGTCGCTGAGGCTGACGGTCCGCTCGAGCGGGTCCGTGGCCAAAAACTGCTCCCCGAACGGGTGCGAGAGCCGAATCTTCTCCGCAAGCTGAATATCCTGAGACCAGAGAGCACGAGCAACCGCACGACACGCGATGTACCTGGAGAGCGGGCCTGCCGGCCTGCCCCGAAGAATACGATCTCGAGCGAAACGAGCAGCTTCGATCATCCTCTCCTTATGAAAGGCGAGAAGAAGAGGCGGTGAGAGATCATCATCTTGAGCGAGCGGGATAACCTTCTCTAGAAATTGCTGATACTCTGGGCGCCGAAAAATCTCCTGATGGATGCCGCGCTCGAGCTGGCTCTTCGGCTTCCGCGGGCCGAACGCGGCACTGACGCCGGTGTGGTCCGAGACCCTCGAGGCACTCAGGATCTCCGGGTACCCGTGGACTCGAGCGCCAGAGCACATCTGAGTGATGCACCATCCAGGTGCCGACAGAAAAACCTATCAATCTTGCTGACAGTTCCCTGCGCTATGCAGTGATGAGTGTGTTGGGAAGTCTCGATTTCGACCATCCTCTTCAAAACAACCTTCCATTGTCCCGAAGATCTGAACTCCGACGAAGCTGGGGAAGCAGGAGGGGGATCATACGAGTTTAGCGCTTGGGGGAGCTCGTCAGCAAAGTTGAAGTCGCCACCTGCGAACACGAAGACCTTCATGGGGTCCTGGGAGGCTGTATCTAAGTCCTCGGAGATCATATCTATGACCCAGTTCCGCTCCAAAACCGTCAACCCGTGATTGTGAATGTTGCAGTGGGAGACCTGAACACCTCCTGGAAACAAAACACGAACATTCAACACGCGGCCCTGCACTAGAGTTCTAGCCGGAACTGAGGGTCCACGTTCCTCCGAATGGGTAGAGGAGAACAGAGGGAGGAAAGTGACCACGCCACCAGCAGCATTCTCGCCGTGCTCTGGGAACGACGCAAACGCCTCGACGGGCATGTGGAGGTGGAAGAGGAAATCCCTGAGCTCAGCGAGGGTTCCGTGGGTCCCCTGGAGACCGAGAATCACCCCCTTGCCCAGGAGCTTTTTGAGGTACCTGAACTTCTTCGTCCGAACTCGAATTTTGTGGTGGAATAAAGCCTGGCCATTCCACGTCCCCACTGAGATCGGAGAAGGAGCTGCGTCACTGCCGCTCCACGCGGCATAGAGCGGGTTAAACGCGCCACTCAACTGGCGCTGGGGTCGGGGTGAGGTTCTCCAGCTTCTCACTGACTGCCTCGCGATCGATCCCGAAGAACGCGAGGTTGGCTTCGGCAAACTCGAAGATGGGCTTGGATCCAACGCCTGCCCTCGGAGCAACTCGCTCCAATGGCTTCCATTGCGTTGATACCTCTCCAAGCTGCTTATTGATATGGTAGTGATGGTCGGGGTATAGGCTGACCAATGTCGTCTTGATCTTCTTC
>CAUYUJ010015374.1:296099-337788 GCA_963575745.1 Prorocentrum cordatum | reverse complement strand
CGGGCAGCAGCAGGGCGAGGCAGGGGGGGAGGCCAGCCGCCAAGGCGCAGGGAAGAAAGTGCCACGCCGACGTTCGCCCCAGAGGGAGGAACAGCGAGTGGTCGCGTCTACCCTCCCACCCCCACCCGCCTGATGAACAGCTTCCAGGGCCACCCCGTCACTGCGGCTGGGAAAGAGGAGGAAGAAGAGGAGGAGGATGGGGGAAGGAGGAGGAGGAGGAGGAGGAGGAGGAGGAGGAGGAGGAACGCGACCAGCGAGTCTCACCGCAATGATGCTGGCACAACAGCGTGCAGCAGGAAGCCGTTAGACGAACTACGAGCGAGTCGGCCTAAGCTTCGGATCTAATGCTGGAGGTTTTTGGGGGGGTACCTGAGCCTCTGGGACAGAGAGTAAGGAAGAGGAAGGCACCGGATTCTCAGGCAGGCGCGCTAAGTGATGTAAATAGCAGGGCTCTGCGAGACCAGCAGAGGCCGACGCCTTGACAAAGCGTTGCTCCTCCGCTGCTCCTTAGTGTAGTGCAACTCCTCCTCCTCCTCCTCCTCCTCCTCCTCCTCCTCCTCCTCCCTGTCTTTATCATCCTCCTCCCCCTGCTCGTTTTGAGGTCCTCATCTTCGTGGTCTTCTTCTTCCTCCTCCTCCTCCTCCTCCTCCTCCTCCTCCTCCTCTTCCTCTTCTGCTCAACCCCTCCTACATATCCGTCTCATCATCGTCCTCCTCCTTCTCCTCCTCCTCACCGCCTCGTTCTCCACAATTGCGCAATATGAATACTACTCTCCTCTCTCCCCTGATGACGTCCGAAAGATGTCTGGCCCCCCTCCGCGCATTGCTTTTTACACAAATGATTCCGGAAATTGGGTTTGTGTTCCAAAATGTTGCTCCCGCTGATGCGCTGGCCTCATTTCCGCGCTTCCGCTCGTTCCGAGTCGTGCTCCCACTGCAGCGCTGGCTTTATTATTTCCAGTGCCATGCCACGGCATGGTTTTCGGGTCCTTCCAAATAGGCCCCAAAATCTAGAACATGCCACCCCGAAAAAACCATCGAAAGTGATTCCTCATTCGGTGCTGATTCGTTGATTTTTGGGGGCCGCGGAACCCCCCACTTTGGGGCGTCGCCACGCCATGCTATGTCATGCTACGCGTTGATCTTCAACACCATGCTATGCCATGTAATGCTATGCCATGCTACGACATCCGACTGTGCGAATCGGGAGGATATCTACGCCATGGTAAAGGGATGGGAGGGAGGGGTAGGGCGTCAGATATGACGCGAGTGCACCTAGCATGTCCCTCTCCCCTCCCCCTCCTCCTTCTCCTCCATCGTTATTCCTCTCTCTTCGTCGACTCCCCCTTTCCGTAAGATATGTTGTTCCCCCTCCTTCCACTCCTCCATCTCTATCGCCTGCTCCTCCTCCTCCTCCTCCTCCTCCTCCTCCTCTTTCTCCTGTAACTCCTCCTCCTCCCCCTCTCCTAATTATCGTGTCATGGTCATCCTCTTCCCCATGTTCATCCCGCTCGTGGTCGTCCTCCTCATCCTTTTCAAATTCCTCCTCCCCCTCCTCCCCCCCAGCTCCTCCTCCTCCTCCTCCTCCTCCTCCTCCCTCCCTCCCTCCCCCTACTCCTACTTATCCTCCTCCTTCCTCCTCCTCGGCCAGGCCCCCGTGGTCCTCCGAGCACGGACTTCACGAAGCTGTCGCCCGCCTGGCGGATCTCCGGCGAGAAAAGCATCGACTCCCTGAGCCTGCGAAGGACGGGCGAGGGGCGCTGGAGGAGGGCGGAAGGAGGAAGGAGGAGGAGGAGGACGAGGAGGAGGAGGAGAAAGAGGAGGAGGAGGAGGAGCTGGCGCCCCTGAGAGGTCTATCCCTCCAGCCTGGGACGGGCGCTGCGGGCGCGGCGGCGCCGAGCAACCCAGGCTCCCGTTGAAATCCAGGTCGTCGTCGTAGGAGGAGGAGGAGGAAGAGGAGGAAGATGACGAAGAGGAGATGGACGAGGAGGAGTGGGAGGAGAAGGGTAATCATGATCGGAAGGAGGAGAGAGCGGAGGAGGAAGGAAGACGGAGAAAGAGGACGAGCAAGAGGTAAAAGGTAAAGGTGGCAGCGCTCGGGGGACACGATCCACTGTTGCGGCCGCTACAACAAAGGCCTGCACCGTGCAAAGGCGCAGGGCCCCTGCGCTTTTTCTATGGATGCAGGGACGCTGGGCTCCGTCGGAACCCGCGGCCTCAACGGGGCGCCCCCCCAGGTCCCTGGGGCGAGGGGGGGGGGCGCGCAGGACGCAACACTGGCTGGCTTTCCAAAAAGGCACCACAGAGGGGGGGGGGAGGGAGCTGAGGGCGCCACTGGCTACGAGCCCCCCCTCCCTCCATTGAAGGAGGCAGAGAATCACAGGCGAGGAGGAGGACGGAAGAGAGGAGAGGAGGAGGAGGAGGAGGAGGAGGAGGAGGAGGAGGAGGAGGAGGAGGAGGAGGAGGAGGAGGAGGATGTGGAGCGTACCCAATGGTCTGTGACATTTCAACACAAGGCAAACCCGCACCCCGTTCGACGAGGAGAGAGCGAAGGCGGAAGCCTTTTTAAATAATACCCTCGCTGAACAGGAAATGCAGGGAGAGGTAGACGACCCACAACTAGTCCACCCCTGGGAATGGCGGGAGCTCATCGTTTCCCAAGCTTTCCCGGACGACGTCGGCCAGAAAGCCCTTCATGAGGTCGTGTGCACTGTCATCCACGTCCAGGTTGTCGAACTTGGAGTAGTCGATCGGTCTCGCTCTGGGCTCGATGCGCGGAGGCGCACCAATAGAGCAGGCTGCCTGCGATTGCGAGCGGGCCAGGGTCAGCGGCGCAGAGGCGGCATCGTCGATCAGCCGCCCACCTGGATGAGAGAAGACACAATCACGCCCATGACAATGACGACCAGATCGACACATAGTAACATTTGTAACGCCGCCGCGGGTAGAGCTCGAGGCACGGCCTCTGAGCCCAGGGCTGCTCGACTGCAAACGGGGCGGCGCGGAAGTGGCGCAGTCCAGCTTTTGCCCCAGCAGCGCCAGCTGCGCCTCGAGGGTCTGAAAACGAATCTCAAACTCTTCACGCATGTACTCAACGGTCTGCTCCCCGAAGTCTGCGTCCTTCATGCTGGAATGATTTGGAAGTGATCCCATGCCAGCGTCGACTCGCTCCGAAAGCACAGGAATCTGCTTATCCATGGTCTTCGACAGCTCGTCGAGTCGAGGCCCCAGCGCTTTCTCAAGCGCGCCGGGAAGAGCACCTGCCATCACCTGAGAGATCGCCTCGGGAATAGCGTATACAATCGAGTTTGACATCGTTGGGGGGAAATCTCCCAATGCACTCTGGATTCTGGAGTCAATCAGTTTTGTGATGTCTTCAGGCCTGTCCCCAAGATCGAAGCGAACTTTTTGCCCCAGAGCAAAAGTATCTATATCACAGAGGACCGCAATGCGCTCCGCAGGAATACTCGCGGACTCCGCATGTGACGATCCCGATGTGGAAGAGGCCTCTGAAGAGGAGTCCGACGGAGGAGGTTGGGCACCAACTGCAACTTTGCCCAAGACACCACGGAGCGCCGCGATCGAGTCGTTCTGATCATTGACTAAATTTTGGTACGAAGCCAACTGGGCATCGTAGAGCACCTGTGCACATGTGGCAGTCAAGAACTCCGGAACGGACGTGTACGAACACTGTTGTTGTGCTGCCTGCGGCTGAAACTCTGGTGTAATCCGATCCAAACCACAATTGCGAGGTCGCTGGCCAGACTGGCCAGAGTACCTCCGCACACAAACTGAGGGGGGATGAACGAATCCAGGGAAAGACGCCTACAGCTGCAGTTCAAGTTCAGCCATGAACTCTTCCTCCCAAATGTCTGTGTGGTGACGCAGAAATTGGTGTGTAGCCGAAAGATGTTGGAGCCGACGCCTCAGGGCGTTCGGCAAACTGTGCCGCTTTGCGTAAGCGGCCATGTTGAGTCCCGAATGGTGGCGACCAGTCGCAGAAGATAAGAGACGTAACGTACGACCAGCCAGCGAAGAGACATGGCCAGACGCCTCGTCCATGGACACCGTAGAGGAACGCACTCAAGGTGCGAGAACAATGAAACCAATCAAACCATGCTGTGGCTCGCTTGAGCCGCAAACCAAAAAGGGTGCCGTCTTGAGCCGCAATGGCTACGAAGGAGGAGGAGGAGGAGGAGAAGGCGGAGCACGAAAAGGGAGAGAATTATGACGAGGAAGGTGGAGGAGGACGTAGGCGGGGAGCACAAGACGCTGACGGGGACGAGGAGGAGGACGCAGATGACGAGGCGGGCGAGGACGAAGCGGAGACGAGGAGGATGCATGCGAGATGGAGGACGAGGGCGAAGAGGACGCGGAGGAGCAGGAGCAAGAGGGAGAGGGCAAGGAGGCTATAACCACTGTGTGCGACAGCTGCTCTTCGTTTAACAGAAACTCGAATGACTACGTAAGGTTCCCCGTGTGCGCGCCTCGTGCCCTGCCAAGACTACACTTTCGCCTGATGTCGCTGATCTTCGAATTGAGGGGGATCCAGAAAACTTTCTCCAGACTGAAGAATCTCTCTCCAGACAGCAATCAGACTATACGGCCGTCGCCGAGTGGCCCTGTTTCATTTATCATGATGCACGGTTGCTACCTTCAGCGCCCTGGGTGGCGTGGTGGCGTGCACGGTCAAGCCCTGGCCAAGCGTCGAAAGTGAAACACTTGCATAAACCGAAACTTTCGACAGTCCCCTAGGATTTCTTGGATCTGCGCTGGAACCCTCCCTGGCGCGCGGAGCACGCCTGGCGCCGCCAGGAGGCTCCAGCGCAGATCCAAGAAACTCGCGCGCACCGTCGAACAATTACCGTCGGGGCCTTGACCTAAGGAACCCTAAATAAGGAACGAGGCCCCTTTTTTCCATAAGTTAAACTCCGATTTCCGATCGAAGACACAAGGAAAACCTGAGGCAAGCTGCGAAACACTTAAGGAACGCGGAGCCCCTCCCCAACCAAAAGGGTTCCTTCTTCAGGGCCCCGACTGTATGTGAATGCAAATCTCCCTGCTTCTAAAAAAAAGGTTGGCAGAGGCGGGCTGCGCCGTCGAACCTCGAACGAACACGGCTTCCGGGGACGCGCTGGCCCGAATAATTAGTGCACGCCCAGGTCCGCCAGGCTTTGCAAAATCTCGCGCAACACCCTTCAGGATCCTGCGCGCAAGCCCAGGCCTCCGTAGCCATTTTGGCTCAAGCCATCTTGGCTCTGGCTCCAGCCAGCTTGGCGCAGGCTAGTTTTTTGCCCAGCTCCTTCGAGCGGGGTTGTCGAAGCAGCGGCGTCATGGGCCGCTACAGTACCGTACCGTGACCCGGACGCCACTTCCGCTCCCTGCCCGTTGCCTCGGAGCCGCCGACCCAAAAAAAGCAAGCCCAGGCCGATGCACCCCTGGCCCTGCAGGATCCTGCAAGAACCGGCGCTCTGGCCGACCCCCGCTTGCATGGACCCCCGTCTCTCTCAGGTTGGCAGAGGCGGGCTGCGCCGTCGAACCTCGAACGCACACGGCTTCCGGGGACGCGCTGGCCCGAATTAGTGCAAACCCAGGTCCGTCCTCCTCCTCCTCCCTCCTCCTCCTCCTCCTCCACCTCCTCCTCCTCCTCCTCCTCCTCCTCCTCCTCCTCCTCCTCCTCCTCCTCCTCCTCCTCCGTCTCTCTCTCTCAGCTCGAGGCTTTCCGACGTCGGCCCGCCAGCGTGCCCCGCCCGCGCGCCGCCTCCGCCAGCCCGGCGCCCCGGCCGAGGGGGTGCGCCGAGGAGGCGAGAGGCAGCTTCTGGAGCGGAGCGCGCCATGTGGCCGATGACCTCCTCCTCCTCCTCCTCCTCCTCCTCCTCCTCCTCCTCCTCCTCCCTCCCTCCTCCTCCTCCTCCTCCTCCTCCTTCTCTCCTCTCCTCCCTCCTCCTCTCCTCCTCCTCCTCCTCCTCCTCCTCCTCCTCCTCCTCCTACTCCTCCTCCTCCTCCTCCTATTCCTCCTCCTCCTTCGCGTCTGTCTCCTTGCCCTCCCTCCTGTGTATGGGGTTGAAGTACAAGAGTACAGAACCCCTGATCCGTTGGTAGAGAGATGGAGGGATAGATGGATATCTTTCCCTCCCAAGCGATCAAGGTACGATCGCTCCAACTCAGCACCTGAGCCCAAACGGCCAGGTGCGGGAGAGGTAAGGATAAGGAGTATATATGAGGGTATTACACGGGTTCCATACACACCCCCCGTCCCGAATCCCGCCCGTGAAGGCAGGACTCGGGATCAGGAGGATGGAATCCGTAACCTCAGAACTCCTTTACCTTAAGTCTGAAAAGGCAGCTGGGCTAAAAGTCAGCGAAGCCACAGCTGCAAAGTGAGGTAAGAAGAGATACCTTGGGTCTCTTGTTCTTCTCCAGGCGGTCTTTGCCGCCCCCTCGGTGCGCCCCCCAAAACGCTTCGGCACTCGAGGGAGGAGAAGAATGAGACAAAGGTAGGCGGAGAAAGAAGATCTGAGCACCAAGGCAACGCAAACCGCCTCGCAAGATTTGCGAGGCAGGTGTTGCCACCAGCTATCAGATTATTCTCGACGCAATATTGTTAAATTGTTAAAATATGCATGCTAAGATCGCGTTGACGAACACAATCTTGAAATCAAACACAAGTCTGCCTAAAAGCAAATGTATGCCAAGATCGTGTTGACGAACACGATCCTGAAAGAAATGCAAATCTGTGTTAAAGCAAGTACCTGGCCAGGAGAAAATGTCGTGTTGATGAACACGAAAATGATGTATAAAATCTGTTTGGCGACTCCCGTTGGCGTTGCTCCTTAGGAGGCTGCCTCGGTGATCGCAAAAAATATCTATATGTGTGTATGGCCACTTGTGTGAAAGATTGAAGTGGCCTAAAAGAATGTATTAGCCACCGCTCAAGGCGAACTTTGATGAACGGAAGTTCTGCTCTTGAGCAGTGGACCTTGCGGCCGACTCACTACGCGTCGCCGTCCTTGTAGAACCTGCGGTCCCACACCCTCTGGCCGTTGTACGTCACATAGCTTGTCGTAAACGTTTCCCAAGTGGTCCTCGGGATCCAGTTGCGGAACCAATCGTTGTACGTGATATCCTGGATGTACACATACTCGTCGTTGTTGATCGCAATGTAGATCCAACATTTGATGTAATAACTCCAGTATCGAAGACCCCAATCGCTGTCCTCGAGATTGTGGCGCCAGTAAGCAGCGTAATCAGATGTACGTGCTCTCTTGGCGCGCGGCATCGCGGGCATGTAGTCCTCTGCGCCTGAGGCGCTGGATGCAGCGGCGTCGCCAGGAGCAGGGCGCGGCGGCCGCCGCGGCGGCGGCCGCGGCTCCATGGCGTCATCGGACTGTTGGGAGTGTGTATCTGGATCGGTTCTCATCCCTGTACTACCCCCCCTCTGGTCAGTGTGTGACGGATCGAGGGAGCCTATCAGCTCGTTGGCAATCGCGGCAAGCTTGCGCTGGGTGAACTGTTCACGGGTTCCGTCCCCTCGAGGGAGAGAAACCGTAATCAGTCCGCGCGCCTGCCGCGTCTGCCTGTCAATGCGTCCCTCGTTCAGCCACCACTTTCTCCGACCAGCCTGTCCTGTCCTAATACTGACGTCAAGGATGTCCCACGCGTCGCGCATGTCCTCGACTCTCCAGGGCTTCTTGCCGACATTCACGCGGGCTCCTGTCATCTGATGATGGAATCTGAGGTCGTTGAGAAAGCGTTGAATGAGATTGGCGTATGGGTAGTACAGAGGTCGGTCGTCCTCGGATTCGCCCATTAATCTGCATTCGTGTGCAGGCGGGCTACCGGCTCCGACCCACTTCTGATACCTCTTCTTGGACGTATTGGCCAATCTCCGCAACTGATCTTTCTCTGTGCCTATGGGGGATCGCGCACCCGTCATAATGACATGTGCGCCATCCTTCATGTATCTCGCGACCTGGTCCTCGGACAACGTCGTCTTGATCCAGTTCGTCAACTTCTGGAGGTACGCGAGGTCGCTCTGTGTGGCGGTGCTCTTACCTGTGGCGCCTACGGCCACAGTGTATTGCCAACATATATATCACAGAGTGTGCCGTCACCTGTGACGATACCGAGGGACAGATCTCGACCGCAATTGTTACAGAGCGGCATGGGATGCAAGATCGTCTCGGGGGCCCCTGCTGAAGTCAGGTGATCGCGGGATCCCCAGCGGGTGTCCTGACCGCGAGCGAGGCTCTGACCGATCTGATTGATCGCCTCACGATTGATCTCGGTGTTTGGTCTGGAAGCGATCGATCTGCTTAAACCCTCGATCTCGATCCGAGACAACCTTTCCCCTGGCAGTCCTTTGTACTCTATCTTGACGTTGTCGGTATCCTCAGTACCGCCATGGCATACGTTCTCCTCACGAAGACGGCGAGCCTGCTTCTGCAAGGTAGCCTCGTTGTCGCCCTCCTCGCGCTTGAGTCCCGTCTGTTCAGCTATGATGCGTACCATAGTCTCCTGATCGGGAGCTGCAGACGCAACACTGCCTGGGTCCTGGGGAATATCCTGCTCAGCGCCCTCCTCTCGAGGCGCAGCAGGTGTTTCCACCAGCTCTTCCCACACAGGAAACTCTGGATCACCGTATGTCGCAGTACAATTTTTGTATAGGTCACGCAATGCCTGAAGTGCAGGATGGTTGTCATCGATGACTTCCTTGGCGAAATCTGGTAGCTCCACAATACTATCTTTCAAGATGTTCTGGTATACTTTGGAAATCCATTGAAAGATACCAGTGGTCGGCTCCTCGATAGTCTCCGGGTCGAGGTAGTGTACCAACTTTTTGAAGAAGTGATCTGCACCACAATTGGGTAAGTCATGTGCCCACTTGTGGGTATGATTGTAGTTCAAATGATATGACTCCGCGTTCCATGCTTTCGATCCAAATCGAATTTCAAATTGTAAATGTGACTGAATTTTGTCCATTACGATTCTGTCTGCGCCACTGTGTATCTCAATGATCTGCCTCATCTTGATCATAGGCGAATCCACCAATAGCGCCGATGTCCAACAATACACGCGGCAATCATCAGACTGTCTAATCCATCTTGAATCCTCGTCGGGGTCGTAGTCTGGATGATCAAGGAAATTCGATGGCGGATCAATGATGTTATCGAGGATGCTTGCCTCGATCTGCTCTTCTGCTTGGATGTCTGCCGAGAGGTCTGCCCTCATGTTGTCGTTCGCAGCTTTCTCATCTGCAGTAAGAACGATATTTGATATGTCCACGATTACGGTGATCAGTGGATCATGCGATGATGCTGTACCCTGTCGAGGAATGTCGCCCGTCTGAGCGTTGTCCTCGGCAGGTGTGGCCACCAGCTCGTCTGGATCAGGTGTCCGTGGAGCGGGCCTTCTTGGTGGTGTACGCGGAATACGTGGTCTATGGATGCTAGGCATTCCAAGGTATGGTAAGCTGCCGCTAACCTTGTGCTGCAGTATGTCCTCGCTGCAAGATGTCGGGCCTTTCAGGGCAGTCTCCATCCATGTTGGATCGATGGCGTGTTCTTCGATACGAATCGGCAATGCAAATACAACGCCCTTGAGGGGCATGCTTTTGTCATTATACCAGATATTTACCCATCGTAAACCGTAGTTGAGAATAGGTACTTGTACCGCAAAGAACTTGTCGAAGATGCCGAAATGGATGATTGGACCATATATGTGTCCCTTGGACAAGGCAATCTTGGTATTGTGATTGCCTTTGGGCCAATGGTTGTCGTAGTGGAAGCATTTGGTAGAACCCCAATTCTTAATGACAATGAAGTCGCCCATTCGAACATCGTTAAATGCAGGACGACGATCCCAATCTTTTTGCGTGATCTTTGCTGTGATTGGTCGAAGAGCTTCACGACACTGTGATAATGCAATCAACCATTCTTTATCATCTGCTTTGTGATTGGTCTCCTGGATCATAGCACGTACTATTTGCTCGTCCAAGGCGTCCTCTGCGGATGTACGGCCAGCAGGGGTTTCCCCCGGCCTGACCGAGGGTGCTGATGCTGGCGTCATCCTTGGAGGCTCCATGTCTTGGTCGGGGTCGATAGGTGCCAATCCAGGTGGGTCGTCAATAAGTTCTCCAGGAAGGCAGGCGCAAATCTCGTACTTGCTCAATGGCTCTCTGGCTGCCAATGGCGGGTAGTCCCATGGGTCGCCGTCTGGCCACAGCTGCTGGCCATGCATGTGGTGTGGTTTGAGGCGGCGAATTGCAATAATTGCCGCAGCGGGTACCACGTCCTCAGTCATGATAGCGCCCTGAGCACCCAACCAAAATCTGCAACCTGCTTTTGTGGCGATCTCCATGTTGATCACCAGCTCGACTTCGTTCTTGTAGCTGTTGAACTTGTACGATTCCACTGAAGTATGTGGGTTCTTTTGAACGTTGTTCAAATATGTGCTAGAACTGAAGAATGCCTCAGATCGCTGCGATGGTTTATAAGTTCTGTCTCTCTGAGAATGTGGTTCAACATATCCAGGAATGATCCCTGTCTTCAGTATGTTCTTCCAGGCGCGGGATGCTGTTCCATGATGGAGATATTTGGTATCTGTCCACTGGAAGCTCTCCCATCCCATGTTCCATGGCTTTGAAGATGGGTTGACACAACTGTGACCACCGACGCACCGAATAGCAATAACGCTGTTCCAGTCAAAAGTGCTGGGGTCACCTCCGTCAGGAATCGGCTTGGCGTATATCTCGATTCTGTTTTTCTGCGGGTCAATATGCTTCTGGAACGCACGAATAATGAATATCGGATAGTAGTCGTTCCAATCGGTGTATCCATCATTTTCACCGTCTTTCTTGAAATGTGCCACTGCCGCTTCCATGGATGGTCCATTGTGTCTTTCTTTGCGATCTCGGAATTTCCATTGAACCATTTCTTTAAATGATTTCCAATTGTTTGGAATATTCCAATCATTCTTTGTTGTTTTGTCCCAGATATTAATACGTCTGTCATGAAATTGGTTGATCCAAAACTTTTTGTAGTGAATCTCATGGCGTAACATAGTCGTGATGTCTTTGCTCATGTATTTGTTTGTTCCCAGCCATTCTTCATCAATTAGCTCAGGACCATAACGTACATCGTCGTAATGTGGTAATGGTATCCATTTCCATTCTGGGAAACAACCAGATTGTGCAATGTCAGGCGCATGAGCAATTACACTATCATCATGCAGTAGCTGCTCGTACCACTCTTGGTCTTCGATGCAGGCAAATCCATTGGTCGCTTTCGTGCCCCGCAACATTGGGCACATGTATGGATGTTCATCTTTGACGCCATACTGTAACTTCCATTCGCGAATAGTGCATGAGTTGTCGAAGATCCCGAGCTTGCTGGTATCCTCGTGCATGGAACGCTCACAACTGTCCTGCCATGACAATATATTCATCTCATGTGGAGAAGGCTCCTCCTCAGCAGGAGTTGCCTCCAGCTCCATTGCCTCAAGGTCGGTGCCGTCATCAGGGATCGGTACCGCCTCAGCTTTTGGGAGCTGATCTGCTGGTTGTTGTTCTGCTTTAGGCTCTGGAGTCGATGGTTGCGACGCTTTGATCGATTGCGGTCCAGGTTGCAGTGGATCAGGCAATGGGCCTGGTGGGGCTGGCTGTGCTGTGTCATCAGCTGCCCTCCATACGGCTGTAGGGACATTAGGGTCATGACCCAAAGCAACTCGATCCAGTGCATTCTGTTTGAAGAATGTTTTGCATGCCTCGATGTTCTTCTCGTTCTCGGCAGCTGGGCCGATGCGGTGAGAAGACAATCTGTTTTCTTCTGCAATGAGTCTTGATTTGGTCGCATTATCGTCTCCATCCAACTCTTTGATCTGACGTAAGAATTGCTCGAATACAACCCAAGTAACTGCATGTGCATCTTCAACTGTTTTGACGATCTTGGGTTCTAGAAGTTCATCTTTCTCAAGAGAATGCCAAGATGCCCAAGCCCCAGGGTATTCTTTGATCAACAGCATAAGGTACTGGAATAAGTCATTGTATGCCATAACCCATGGATCATTATCAGGAAGGGTTTGGTCAGGATCGCTAGGGTCCGTTGCTGGCGTACGTGTAGACCTTCCAGGAGTCGGCTCAGTCGTGTCGCCCGTCTCGGCAGGCAGTGATGCCGGCAATGTGCCCTCGGCACATGACGCCATCCACGCACAATGAGCCATCTCGTTTGCCGTCTGTGTCATCAATGTTGTGAGGCTGAGGTCTCTTTTCCATTCGTTTGTCAACTTTTCTCTGAAGTCGAGGGCTGCCATGATTTCCTTGGCCTGAGTGTAGGCCTGGTTGTCCGTGACAGAAGTCAGCAATGGCGGCCTGAATGGATATGGCTGAGAAGGAAGAGACTGTATCAATGCGCAAAAATTGCGATAGCATACTGCGTCGCAGAATTGCGTTGTAAGCATTGCCATGTTATGGTTATTCTGTTTGGCGTGCCAAGCCTGTGGGGTAACCCTGTCGTGCGTATCCACCCAATGGTCGGATGGAAGAACAGTGATACCACGGTTCTGCATGATAGTGATCAAGTCGCTCGTGTGGTGATCAAAGTTCGGGTGTACGCCCCATTGCGCTGCTTTTCCAGGTCCCATGACCGTGGGGCAGCGGAAATACTGCATCACATCGACAAAACGTGATACGTCCACGAGCACGTGTACGGGCATGAGCGTCGGGACGCCGCCCTCACATTCCATCTTTTGGAGCTCGTGTACGTTGGTAGGAGCACGACTGTGATGTCGGCGCATGTCGATGGTGTTCTGTCCAGGATTAGCACATGCGATGTCGTTCGCACTCCATACTACCATGGCATTGAGTCCCCTGTGATAGTGTCTTTGTTTTATGGATGATGGGAAATCATTGGCCCAGTATTCCCAGATGGTCTCGTTCAGCTCGCGCCACTTCTTGATGGAAGCGTTGTCGCTTTGAAACATGAGGCCTCTGGCTTCGCGGATCTTCCTGATCATATTGCGCTGCTCGAGAGTGTTCTCAAACTGATTGTTGAGAAGAGCGTTGATACGGCTTTCCTCTTTCTCGAAACGTTGCTTGCGTAGTTCCTCCATTCCGTATCGTACGCCCTCATAACCAGCTTCAGGCAAGAGAACGCAATCTTGACCGATCGGCGTATCATTCTGTCTGAACCATTCCCTGTAATTGCCAAAAGAGAATGCCCACATCATGATGTCGTCGCGGATCATGGTCGACAGGTGCTCAAGAGTAGCGCCACCCATGTATTCCGCGCGGTTAAGGCACGGCATGAATAGCGGAACAAGAGCAGTATTTGATGCTTTGGCGAGGTCGATTCTCTTCTGGGCAGCGTTGAGCTCGTCGATGCCGAAAGTGGGGTACTTCTTGTGTGTTGCACCCTTAGCCCCTTTCTTCGGATGCATGATCCATGTTGAGTCCGTGTATAAGTTGGTCCATTTGTACGCATGACCCGATGGCCCAAATGCATGATGTAATAGTAGTCCCAAGTCCTCTTGTACGAGGGAGTGCCACCCATTGTCTGACAATAGGGTAGAAACCAAGCGACCACCACAGAACGCACTGTATTTTGCGTGGTCCAACTCGAATGGGTCCACATCATTGCCAGGAGTCATGCCAGGATCATTCGAACCCATGTGGTCAGCAGCGTCGCCGAAGAAGTCGTTGCCCTCGTTGTATGGTGTCCAACGATAGGTACGCTCTGTCTCTTGTGGATCATCCAATATCGCCACCCAACCATTCGGATGGTCGGATGGTGTTGCCACCGTCTTGGAGTTTGATCCGATACTTCCAAAGCCTCCGCGCGCAGTCAACCATGTAGTAAGCTTGCGGCGGAACTTCTTTGTTTGGGTAAGGTCGGAAAAAGCTCTCGTGTTGGTGACCAAGTTATCCTCGACGATATGACCGATGTGCCCAGATGTATCCGATGTCCTGGCGATGCCAGGTGGACGAGTAGGTAGCTTGGCCATTGCACGATCAATTTTAGGAGCATAGCATGGCGTTACCAATCCATTCTGGTATACATCGGATGGTGCACTCAGACCATTGTTGTAATAGTTTTGCGTATCCGTAACGCTGTCCTCGGTGTATTGTCCCAGAACTGCACTGCCAATTTTGGACCAATCGTTGTGAATCATCATCCACTCCGTCTTCAGTATCATAGTAGTAAAGTTTGATGGTGGACATTTGCGGTCTGATCCTGGGATCGTCGCATTCAAATGATCATGTAGTCCACGAACACTATCTTGTACTGAAGGATTACGATTGAAAAGGCTGGAAATCATACACATAGCACGCATGAAAGATAGCCACGGCGTAGCTGTGAACGTGTTGTACTCGTAGTTGGCGTTGCCGCCGACGGATCCACTCTCAGTGCTGGCCCATTTCTTAGCCTCGACGGACGCGAAGCGGGCAAGTTCACGGATAGAAGACTCGTCGGGTACTCGGAGATCAAATTCTCCGCTCCGATCGGCACGCCGTTGATGTATGTATATGTAACCATCTTCGGGATCACGAGGACGACCAGTTTGAGCGTGGTACGCAAAGCCCACGCGGTCATCGTCCCTGGCGTTCGGGTCGTACTCCTTGTCGTAGCCGATGGGCCAGCCGACGAGGTTGAGCGGCTGTGCCTGATCCATCTCGTGGATGGAGGGGTCGGGATTAGAACCGATCTCACTTATGTTCGCCTCGCAAGCGGCAAACAGGATGCTTGTAAGCTTTGTAGCTCGAGTCGTAAAATTGCTGCGGTGTGAACGAATAATCAATGTCCTAACTCTCTCTGCATCTCGTTGAGGTGAGGGAGGATGGCGAGGATGTCTACCGTGCGGTGAACGTGCGCGTGAACGAGGTGTGCGCGACGCAGTATCTGCGGCTGGTACGCCATAGTGGTACATGCATGCACATAGTCCCTCATGGTTAGCTTGTCCAACACACTGAAATCCGCATTCTGATCCTACCTCGCCCCATCTTTCTTTTTCCGTCAACAATATCTTGCATATTTCTGGGCATCCATTCAATTTAGGAGGTTCCGCTTCATGAGGTAAACCGTCGGGCCTCCGAGGCCCTCGTATCGGCGGACATTGTATCGGAGTAACAGGAAAAATAAGCGAGTGTTCCAAGAGGTCCTTCCAAAGGTCTGCTTTCTTGGTCTCGAAATGTTTGGTCATCATATCTGCGATCTGCTCTTTTGTTCCTACATATTTAAGCTCGATATGTTCAATTTGACATGTTTCGCATATCCAATCCAGATTGATACGATGAGTACGATGAAGATGACGAAGTGCTGGTGTACGTCCCTTTTGGACAATTTTGATAACGGCCTGGTTATCCTCCAAGACGATAAGTCGTACTTTCGGTGCACTGATCTCTGGAGCTGGCTCTGGATCCACGTGTAGTACGGTACCTTCATGGGATATTGTACGTCTCTTTGGAGTCGTAGGCAAATCCGTATTTAGCGGTAGTTGCCTACGGCCAGGAGAAGATCCCCGAGTAGGGGGTGCCTTGCGAGGCGATGGTTTACGCTTCTTTTTGGCTGCCAATGTAGGACACATCGCCGGGTCAACGTGTCGATGGCAACTCAGGCATGTATTCTTCTCTTTGCATGTTTTGGCAACTCCCACCACGGCTTCCCAGAATGATAGTAGTGGTAACCCTTCCAGTCGTAGTGCGGAATCGAGAGCAACGATCTCCGATTCAGTAGATGAATGTGAAACAACCGTTTGTTTCTTACATACAGCGTTGACTGGAAAGAACGTATTGGGTCCAACAAGCGCAGCAAAAAACACCAGTAGTGGATTCGGATGATGTAATGCAATCAGCGAACGAAGCGTCAGTGAATAGCATGATGGATAACTTGTCTGATGAATCGCCTATCCATCCGTGTAAGCAGTGTGTACGCGTCGTTTTGATGTAGCAGATCAACCGATGTAGACGTTTGTCACATGTAGTATTCCATTTGGTAATTTCTCTGGCCAACATACATACCGGATGTAGAAGATCGAAACGACAGCAACGTGCCAAGTACAGGATCTTCATTAGTACACTTGCCGCGTCCTGGCCGAGAACGCCCTCGTCTGAATAGTCGGACTCAGTGAAGGAGGTGTCCTCGATGCCAGGGGTCTCTGCGTCGGGTAGATCATGGTATGTGGCGGGTATGGTATTGGTAGAAGTTGTGTCGATCGATTTTGCTGGGCTGGATGATCTTGTCCGTGCGTTGAGCACACTAGTAGGTCTGGCGACCGACCCGGAGGAAGATGGCGATTTGGATCGCGAAGCCCTCGGCGAGTCGGATCGTTTCCGACGTGACCCTTTTCCCTGGGCGCGCTTGGAGGCGCATTCCAGGTACCGCTCAATGCACTGATCTGTAAAACCAAGCATGTCATGTCGAATACCACGAACGTGTTTTGCCGTATTGTATTCTTTCTCGTTGTGTGCAGGTAGCATAGGGCGTATTGTGGACATTCTTTTGTCGAAGATGCTCTGCGGTACGTCATATGCTTGTTGTCCACAACCCAAATATTGTGAGTATGGAGTAGGTGGATCCAAATCGATACCGCTTTTACGAATATAATCCCAGCCAGTCTGTAGATTATGAGCTGGGCCGGCCAATTTGAAATCGTCCACATATACTGAAAGTATCAGTCCCAGTTTGTTGTGTCTCCATACACATTCCCATCCTGAAATAGGCTCGAAACCGACGCTTTCCAAGCATGTACGGCATTTTCGTTCCCAAAAGACACCTGCAAGAGGGTGTCCGTATAGTGCCAATCGCAATCGGCACACTGGGTTATTGTATTTTGACCATGATGTCGGTTGTCGCCATTTAGGTATAGTAATCCAAGTATCAACTGGATCAATTCGTCCGTCGCCGTATAATAATGCCTGCGTGTAAGCTCCAGGTGCGTCACTTTGCTCTCCCGCATATTGCGGTAATAATGCAGTAGCATCGCAAAGTTTGGAAGCCTCTATATGCGAAGCACTGGAAGCGGCGTCGGCGAATATGGCGGCCAAACCAGTTTCATCTTTGCCTGTATTGCCCTGAACCACCACTCTGCCCTTGAATTTACGTAGATCAGGAGGAAGTTCTTCATGTTTGACTGAAGATAATTCCAATATATTGAAGAAATGCACCTTTGTTCCATTGCGAATAGCTTGTGACTCAATGTCAGCTTTTTCTGCAACAGTCTCCAACATCCATGTTTGTTTCATTTCCAATCTCTCGTATTCTTTTCGTAGGGCTTCTTGTGCACGTGGTTCTGCGGCAACTTCTTTCTTACTCAGGTTTCTGGTAACTAATGCTGGGCGTGACCATGTCGAATCTGGTATTTTATCTCTGTGTGCCGGCATGTAGTTGGTCTCACGTGGCATGGTTGGTATTGCTACCGACTGGGTGAACTTGCGTATGAGCGGGTTCAAAGTCCCAAAGTCGGTTCCTTCATTATCCACAAATACCAAAGCACGTTCTTCTCCATCGTGCTGTTGTGGTAGTTGACGGTAGTATAGTACCGTGGTAATGTCACGTGGCCCACCAGGTAATTTGGCATACAGTATTTCTTTGTTTGTCACGCCTTTGACATTCTCGTCGCGGATGACGTCACCATTGTCAGTGTCGTATGTAATCCGTCGTTCCACAGTATTCCATGTGGGTCCGCCTGATGTAGTAGTACGGAAATTGTTGACCTGTTTATCCTGTCTTGTCCACACTCGCAATGCAGCACAATCACGAATTTCACGGGCTCGTTTAACGTCGTTGGCGTAATCGATCTCTTTCTTTTGCTGTCCACGGGAAAGTGTTTTCCAATGCTCGGGAAGAACGTGATCAGGACGTGTAGTAGTCTGCACACGTGTCTCGCGTCCACGAACCACCATTTTGCCGTCTGGCGTTATTTTTGGAAGCTCATAGAACTGAATCGTGCCTGTCCACGGCTCGCTCAGCTCCCTGTGGTCGTTGGCGCTAACACCATCCCAAACATCTCGGAAGTTACTTTCGCCCTCGAAAGTAGAAGTCGTTTTGAAATCTCGTGTCACGTCGAGTTGGTCAACAGGTACTGGTATATTCATGACGTCGTCCGTTGGGATGAATAGTTTCTTTCTTGGGGTACGAATGTGTCTGATGACGCAATATCCACGCTGTTCCCAGTAGTCTGGCTCCGGCGCTGGTGCAGCAACTTCAGAAGCCGATGTCTGGATATCAACAGCGTTATCTTCCGTTGTCATCATAGACGGATCATCCCATTCTTTAGGGTAAGAAAGTGGAGGATCAGGCATTGGCTTGTCACCCAAGGGGCGAGAAGTAGATGCCTTCACCTCGTCGTGTGCCTCAGGGTTATGATGTCGTAGAGTACCATCTTTCACGGGGTAGGTGAACTTGCCATCAGGGATGATGATGTCTTTGACTCTGTGCACATGGCACAGATCACCATCAGGGTTCTTGGCGTATGTAGCCGTGTCCAAAACAAGGTAGTCACCTGACCATCGTCCACCAGAGTGTAAGTGGTATCCCATGAATAACCCTTCCCGAGTGTTTTCTTTAAATGTTGCAGTCTCGTTGTTAATCTCGGGGTTGAGGCATTTCCAAAATATCCGAGCACCGAATGGTATGCAGTGCCCAGGAAAGCTTTCGCCAAATCTTATTTCATGAGCTGTCTTTTCTGCATGCTCCTCTTTGAGGGCAGCAACGCCCGTGGATGTATGCACAAAGTTGTGTCCACAGCAAAAGGCTTGCATGGCCTCTTTCCACCATTCGTGTCCCAGACCAGACATATGTAACACAGCTCTGGTACCAAGGATGACAATTTTGACAACCCGCTCAATCAATCCATTTGTCTGTGGACGATGTGGCGTACTCGTGTCGTGTCTCCATCCCAATTGGCGGCAAGCTTTCTGAAGCTCTCCAGAATTGTCTGTGTAGATATGCTTCACCTCATCGTTCGCGGCGATGAACTGTTGAAAGGATGCCTTTGTAGTAGCTGCGTCTTTGTGTAGCGCTGGGTAGGCCATGAAGATGCCAGTATATCTGTCAAGGACAACAAGTGCATATTTGTCGCCATGTTTGTCCGCGGCATCGTCTTTGGCCAGTACGATATGGTCAGCAGTTAGAGCTTCACCGAACTTCTTCGGGACAAAAGCTTCGTAGGCGTTATCCTCTTCGGTGGGGTCTGCCGGTGGATGTGGTTTGCGCTGTCGTCTACACGGGGCATTCTGTGCCATCGTACGAGAACAGATCTCACAGTCGGGATGTTTTGGGCTGTGAGTCATGTAATGCATCGGGTCGATCGGTTTCTTTTGTCTGTTGGGCAGAACTCGATCGTTGTCTGGATGCGTTCGTGTGGGTGTCTCTGTCGGTATGTCGTTGTCTGCTTGAGCTATATCGAACCCCCCGCATTGTGGAGGAGAACACTGCATCTGAGACGTAGGCGAGTCGGTGGTCGTGTCCACGTTGGTCTCGTCTGTTCTTGTGTCGGGAGGTTCTTCGACCGTGATGGTCCGTGCTCCTCCTCCCTCTCCGACATGTGGTCTCTTGGGGCAGGTCCCTATGTGGGGTCGTAGCTCGTCTGCAGTGGTTGGTTGCTCTGTAGTTTTGCAGCACCAACAAGTGTCGTTACAGCGGGCGGATGAACGCTTTCGCTGACGACGGCGGGGTGCTGACGAAGTGCATAAACGTGGTGGTGGTATCCGTGTTAAGTCGTCAAGTCGTAACTCTGGCACTCGATTGTTGACTGGAATCTTATACCATTGGCCCCCCGGATCCTGAAGCATGTAGCCCAGCTCAGGATCCCAAAGCTGTCGAAAGCCATCAACCTCGATCAATTTTCCAACTGATAGTAATGATGGGCAGTCTGGTAAAGCAAGGGCTGAACTATGCAGTCCAAGTTCGGGTAGCCGTATGTCGTAGTGCTCGTTGACGGTACGATCACCATTTGCAGTTTCCAGAATATGCTCTTCGCGAATAGATATGCGATCCGACTCGGTCTGCGTAAGTTCATGTTTTCCCTGAATATGATGGGCAGAACCACTGTCAAGAACCCAAGACCTTGTCAATGCTGCAGTCGAGCGTGGAGTGTCGACTTGCTTTGTCGTTGTTGTCGTCTGGGCAGTCTTTGATGACTGCTTGACAGTGTCGTCATGCTTTCGGATCGCAGTTGGTGTGGCCACCGACTCTTTGTTGTGTCGGTAGTCGTACAGTTCGTCGTACCATAGTTGTGCCTCTTTTTGACATTCTCGTAAGGCCTCTGCACTATCATCCCACCATTTTTGTGGTAATGGATCTGGTACTTTGACGATGTCACCCTCATTCGGCAGCTCTTTCCACCTGTCCAGTCTGGCTCTGCCAGATATGGTATGGAAATAGTAGTCCACGTTGCGTACGTCGAAGCGTATCCGACGACGTATCTTGGTAGATGTCGTTGTGGCCTTGGTGTTGGCCATGAGGGTCTTGTCGCGGATGACGTAGCTGCGGTCTGAACGGCGTGAATGTCTAAAGTTGGCAGGAGAACGTGCTCTAGTGTTGGGTGAACCACGGGACGATCCGCGGCTCGGATACCGCTTGCCACGTCCTTTGTCACTGCCATATGATCGATCACGGCCGCGTGGACTGCCACGTCCGCCGCCACGATTGTCTCGTCCTCGGGAGGTAGATCTCGAAGATCTGTCGTAACGACTTCTCGATTGGCTGCGAGAGTCTTGGGACCTCCTGGATGTCGAACGGGATCGGTCGTATTGGCGTCGGTTGTCACGTCCCTGTCGTGAATCGCTTGCGTAGCGAAGCCCCCCGCGTTGTGAAGACCGTTGGCTTCCTGATCCGCGGGATGGTGATCGGCCACGGCTGTCCTGGCTGGAAGTCCGTGGTCGACTCGGGCTTCGTTCAGGAGTCTTTGCACCAGGTGCGAGATGAGCGTATTTGCATTTGTCGCCTTTTGTGCACTTGTTCTGTGCGAAATCCTTGCACTGTGCGACGTGCGGGTAGTTGCACTTATCACCTCTGGTACATGTGTTGCGCTTGGCAAAATCGAAGCAGAACGGCCTTGATGCTGGCTTCTTGTGATTCGCAGGAGTGGACATACTACGGCGGGGGTTGCCACCAGCCGTTGATGTTCTGGAAGATTTGTTGTTCTTCCAATCCCTGGAATATGTATGTAAAGCCTTGCACCGTTCACCATTGCGACAATTGCCTTTCTTCCATGCAACGCACACGTTAACCTGAGATCGTGTCTCGTGTTCGTACCGTAGCTTGTTTTGATTTTTCTCCAATTGTTTAATCTCCAGTATGTCCAGGACACGCTGTCGAAGCCAACCGTAGGTACGATTCGGGTCGCTCATCTTCATGCGCTGGTACTCGTACATGTCTTGTTTCATCCATGCATGTCTACGAATCTGTGTGCGGAATAGCGATTCCAATATCTTTGGATCGGGTACTTCTCGGCATTCCAAGAGTAAGGCGTCCCAATCGGTAATGAAACGTTGCAAATCTTCGTCTCTCATCCTCAGTTCTTTAAGGCGCTCGAAATCGTGCAGGTCGTCGTCGACGTCTGTCACTTTGTAGGACTGTAGGATATGCCAGTATATCTGGCGTCCTTTGAGCATGCGTCCTGCTTTGTGCTCTCTGGTCTCGATGAGCCTGATTTGGTAGCGTAAGTCTGAGGATAAGATGTCGCTCAGAGCGGTTGCGAGTTTGCAATCGATGCTCTCAAAGTCTCCACTGTCTTGTAAATCCTCGAATGTACATTCGGGTTGTTCTGCCACGCATAGGAAGGCGTATGCTTTGGATGGTCGCCCTGAGGCGGCCCCGAAGTTCTTCCGCACTCTTTGCTGCCACTCCAGCAGCTGCGTGATCTTAGGCAAGACAGGTACACGGACGGTGTCTGACTCCTTGATAGGCGTCGTAGTATGGACCGACACCGCAGACGCTGGCTGTGAGGGTATCGGTGCACCGTCGATGGTTGGTTCTGTGCGCACAGGAGACACATGGCGTGTCTGTGCAGAAGCTGCCGCGGAGGCTGCTCCTGGAGATGTGCGTCGTTGTTGTCCTGCTGAAGCTTGTGGTGCTTCGGCGGACACTGCCGTCGGCCTGTGCGGGTCGGCTGCAGGTCGAAGGTGAATGTTGGTGTCGTTAGTGTGGTCGATCAGCTGATTCGTCCAGCTCGTCATGTCTTCTTGTATTTGACCCACCTTTTGGCGTGTATACTCATCAGTATCCCGAGACCGTTGGGAATACCGATCAAGCCGATGCTCGCATGCTCGGAGACGGGCGCTTTGTGCCTCCACCTCGCTTTCCAGACGTGCGAGATAACTCTCAACACGTACCTTCTCAGTATCTCTTTCA
This sequence comes from Prorocentrum cordatum, assembly GCA_963575745.1. Lineage (NCBI taxonomy): Eukaryota > Dinophyceae > Prorocentrales > Prorocentraceae > Prorocentrum > Prorocentrum cordatum. The sequence continues at coordinate 315,440 of CAUYUJ010015374.1, read as the reverse complement.
TGAATAACCTGGGAGAGCTCTAACTGCGTGTGGTCCGCCGCCTTCTCAACCTCCTGCAACCTGTCAGTGAGGCGGGCGAAATCGTAAACCGTGGGAGGAGAATCCAGCTGATCAGTCTGGGCTCGTCCGACACGCAACTCTGCCAGGGCGTCCTGTACACCAGGGAAACGCTGCTCTATGTCAGAGATCCGGTTAGCGAGTGGCTGCACGACAGCGTTGGTCGCATCAAGCCTTTGAGTGATGACTCTCTCAGTACGCTGCAACATGTCGATCAGGTTCGACGAGTTTGTGTGTGCTTCGGTACGAAGCGTCGCCGTAGTGTGGTCTAGGTAAGATCGAAGATCATTGATCTGAGACTGAACGTCGCCGAGGTCTGTGGCCTCGGTTGGGGTTGGTCGGTTACGGAGCTGGTCGTGGATCTCATCGTGTAAAATCCTGACCGCAGAAATGCCTGTGTCGCGTACGATCACAAGTTGTTGCTCCATCTGCGCGAGATAGTTGCGCAGGTTCTCGACCATCGCCGTTCGTTCACCTGAGTGTGACACCTCACGATCAACCTGGTACTGCAGTTCTCCTATGATGCGTCTATCTTCGGCGATCCTGGAATCGATGATCCCTAAGGCGCCGTCAAGATCGCGGCGTATGGCTGCAGTATCCGTGGCGTTCGTCTGAACGCTCTGTAGTAGTCCAGAGTATTGGCTGGACACGAAGGTTTCAACCTGGTCTCTGAGCTCAGCTATGTCACCTGCGGCGGACGTCTCCGCCAGCTGGTCGTCTGAGATGGAGAGGTGGGGAGCGTCAGCTTCCCTGTGTCCCCTGTCGCGGGGAGTGCATGGCCTCTGAGAGGCAGTGCGCGGGCTCGACCTGCTCTCGCCGTATGGGCCTGGGGCTCCACGGCGGTTGCGCGCGGACGAGCTGCGACTCGGACCATGTGTGTGTGTGATGTCTCATCCGATGATACCTTGGGGTACCGCGTCTGTGGCTGTGCCGACACTGGTCTACTGAGTTCCTCGAAGGTAGCTACGTGCTCCGCCACAGGGACGGTCGCAGGGCTGGGGGTTCCAGCACCTGAGGTCCATCGGCGGTTAGCGCGGAAGCGCCCTGGAGTATCGAGACCGGTAAGGCTTTCGCCTGACGCGGTTGGGATTGCTCCCGACGGGGAAGGGGAGGGAGGATCAAAGGTCGGCGTGTGAAACTCCTTCCTTCCTGTTCCTACTCCTTCTCCTGTCCCCCCGCGGGCGGCGCTGCGGCGAAGTTCAGCAGCTAGACGCGCCTCGGGTCCTCGGGAGCTGGGGGGGGGTATCGGGGACACCAACACAGTCCGCATTAATGCTCTCCAACTCGTCACCGAGCCGTCGCACCGTGGGAGAGCTTGGACGCGAAGCCCCAATGGAACCCTTACGGCGCATGCGCCGAAGCGGCTCCATTGGGCTCGCATGCAAGGTCACCGCGGGCGAGTCGGTGAAGGTGAGCGTTAAAGGGCTGATAACCTGTGTATGGGGTTGAAGTACAAGAGTACAGAACCCCTGATCCGTTGGTAGAGAGATGGAGGGATAGATGGATATCTTTCCCTCCCAAGCGATCAAGGTACGATCGCTCCAACTCAGTACCTGAGCCCAAACGGCCAGGTGCGGGAGAGGTAAGGATAAGGAGTATATATGAGGGTATTACACGGGTTCCATACACACCTCCTCCTCCGAAGACGGCGGCGACACTCTCGACGAAGAGAGCGCTCACGGGATCGCGCCGCTCTGCTCTGCGAGGGGCCCAGCGCCCCCTTTTGCCCCCCCACCCCCCCCGAGGGGGGCCGAGCGTCTGTGGAGGCTGGTCGGCACGTGCTGCCGCGCGGTTCGACCCGCAGAGACGCCAAGCTCTGTCATGCAGTGCGGCCGCTGCAGCCCTGCTCGCCACACGCTGCACCGCGCGCGCACGCTGAGGGCCGCCCAGGGTGGCCGGAGGGTCCGCATCCATGCAGCAGGCCTCTCACAGTCCGGCATGTCACTCGAGCGCGGGGCGAGTGAACCGAGGGCTTCTGCACCCCGTGCATTGTGTCAATGCCCCGGGGGCTCGAACAGGTTGGCAAAGATTTCGGCCGCCCCGGACGGCTGGGGTCCTGGGGCGACGGGCCTCTGACACCCGGTACATCTTTGGCTCTGCCGGCTGGCTGCAACAAGCCGCTCAAACTCCGTACCCTGTCCGTGTCGCCCGCAGGGCATCGCACTGCCAGCCGCTCGTGTCTTCTCCGCCGGCGAGGTGCCAGCGGCAGCACCCCCGCCCTCCGACCCCCTCCCTCCTCCTCCACTCCACCTCCTCCTCCTCCTCCTCCTCCTCCTCCTCCTGCTGCTCCTCCTCCTCCTCCTCCTCCTCCTTGTCGTCGTCCTCCTTTACTTTTTCCTCTTACTCATCCTGCTTTCCTTTGTCCTTCTTCCGCTCTTCTTCGCCCTCGCCCTCTTCTTCCCCCATGTTCTTCCTCCTCCTTGTGCTCCTTACCCTCCTCCTCAAGCCACCTAAAGCCTCCGAATGCCTCCTCCTGCAAAAATACAAAGTTTCATCGCAGCCCCAGTGATAGTCATCACCCACATCATCATCAACATCATCACCATCACCATCATCCTCTTCCTCTTCATTTGCATGTCCCCACCCCTCGTAACAGTGCGGAGCCCGAGATCGTCGAGCTCGTTGTTCTCAGGCGACAACAAGAAGTCGTAGCCTCATCCAGGGTAGCTTGCGTTCCTCCCCCTCCTTCCCCTCTCCCATGTCACCCCCTCCCTCAGCATTGCCCGTACCATTCTCACGCCATCGCCCGCTCGCCCCCCTCCTTCTGCTGCTCTACATCCTTGCTCTCCTCTTCCTCCTCGTCCTCCTGCTCCTGCGCCTGCGCCTACGCCTCCTCCTCCTCCTCCTCCACCTCCTCCTCCTACTCCTCCTCCATCTCTTCCTCCTCCTCCTCTGTCTACAACTACTCATCGTCATCCTCGTCCTCGTCCTCGTCTTCGTCTTCCTCTTCCCTGCCCTCCTCCTCTTCCTCCTTTTCCTCCCGGCCCTCATCTACCATATCCTTTTGCGTTTCCTCCTCATCGACCTTGTTTGGCGATGCCTCGGGCCGATCTTGAAAACAGCTGGGGCCGCCGTGAACGCCGCAAAATCGAGAAGGAGACAACGCTGAAACTTTTGAAAACCATAGCGACATCAGTGATGCTTGCCTCTCGGGGACCTCGTGAGGATTCTCTTCGACCGATCTCGCAGCGTCCGGGGATGGGCAAAATCATTGCTACTCCTCTGGTCGTTGGGTGCTCTCGCCTCTTCGAGCCTCCGGCGCTCCAGGGCTGCCTGCCCCTAAAAGGCAGACGCCCCAAAGAAGGCTCCTAGACGGCCCAAGAGGGCCCCAAGGCGGGCCAAGAGGCCTCCAAGACAGCCCAGTACGGCACCAAGAGAGCCCCCACGAGGGAGAATCCATGCTGAGATTCCGTGCTCAGCGACCCAAGATGACCCCGGAGGCGGCTAGCAGGCCCCGTTAGGCCACCCAGAAGCCACAGGGGGCCCCCAACTGACCTCAATCAGGTCCCAGGGTGCCCCCCAAGGAACGGCCACCGAACGGCCCCGACGCACGCCCGAAACCGCCTCCAAGAGGCTTCCGAAAGGCCCTCCAAAAGATCTCCATAGGCATGCACCCGTGACTTACAATCCAAGCACGGTAGCGGGATGGACAAAATTTAAAAGGCCACTGTGTACGTGCACGCGCACGCATGCATACAGACATGCATACGTACATGCATGCATACATACATATACGAATATGTGCGCGCATCAAGAGAAGTCGGGAGGAACGCGAGGATGCGTGCGTGTGTGTGCGAACGCGCTGTGTGAACATTATACTTTGCATGCATCGGCGGCCACAAGAGGCAAGCAAAAATACAGGCATTTGTAGATCCCCAAACCGCTGCTTGCACGCTGGGGGTCTCTCTTTTGTTTTTTCGACGGCACCCGGCCCGAGCGCCGGCCTGGCGTCTCCGTGCCCGCCGTCGCCGCCCCGTCGCCGCCCCGTCGCCGCCCGGCGTCCGGGCCCGTGTGGCCTGCCTGGCGGCTGCGTGCCCGCCGTCGCCGCCCCGTCGCCGCCTCGTCGCCCGTCGCGATCTGTCTCGCTTCGCACCGCTTGGCATCGATGGAGCCGCATAGATTTCACGAGGTGCGTTTTGCATGACGTAGATTCTCCTGTCTAAAAAGAAATGGACTCTACCCCCCCCTGGCGTTATCCCCTCCCCTTTTCGGGTATGTAAATCATATACGATTTTGACCACATGTCCATCCTAAGTATGAATTTCCACTACTCCAGAGGGGCTGGGATCGGCCCCCCTGAGGTTCCCTTGTTAAAAAATACGCGGGGACATTTTTTGTTCCAACATGAAACTGTTTCACGAATCCCTTGCAAAAATTGCACGAAGTGCACACGCGCGCGTTGTCGCGCGCGCATGTCGAAATCCATCAAAAACCTTCGGTGTCGGAAAGATTTCGCAATCGAGTTTCCAAAACAAACATACAAAAAAACACAGGGTTTCGCAACACTGATTTGCTAAAAAAACTTCCGCGCGAGCTCTTGCGAAATCTTAAGAAAACCATAGGTTTTTCAACAGTTTCACAATATGGTACCAAACGGGCTTCGCGCGCGCGCATGTCGAAATCTGTCGAACGCCCTTGCGCGTGTGCCGTCGCGAGAATCCTCTGCAAAAAACGGGACGAAGTGCAGACGCGCGCGTCGTCGCGGGCGTATGCCGAAAACCTTCAAAACCCATCGGTTTCCGAAGGATTTTAAAATCGTGTGTCCAAAAAAACTACAAAAACCCAAGGTTTCGCAACACAGATTTTCAACAAAAGCGTGCGCGCGCGCTCTTGCGTCGTCGTCGTCGTCGTCGTCGCCGTCCTCCCTCCTCCCGCGTCGTCGTCGTCGTCGTCTCCTACGTCGTCCTCTGTCTTTCCTCGTGTTCGTCGTCGTCGTCCTCTTTGGCGTCGTGGTCGTTTCCGTCGTCGTTGTCGCCGTGGTCGTCCTTCCTCCTCCTCCCTCGTCGTCGTCGTCGTCCGTCGTCGGCGTCTCGTCGTCGTCCCTCCTATTTCGTCGCGTCGTCGTCGTCGTCGTTGTCGTCGTCGTCTTCCCTCCTCCCTCGTCGTTGTCGTCGTCGGCGTCGCCGTCCTTCCTCCTTCTTCGTCGTTCGCGTCGTCGCCGTCCTCCCTCCTCCCTCGTCGTTGTCGTCGTTGTCGTCGTTGTCGCCGTCGTCGTCCTTCCTCCTCCCTCGTCGTCGCCTTCTCGTCGTCTTCGGCGTCGGCGTCGTTGTCGTCGTCGAAGTCGTCGGAGACGTCGTCGGTGTCGTCGTAGTCGTTGTCGTCGGTGTCGTCGTAGTCGGTCTTAACAGGTTTTGCAAACCAAGTTGCGGGTGGGTGGGTGGGATGTTTGCGCGAGCAGTGGAGATGACGACGTCAAGTTCAGCAGAGTGGATTCCACACCATAAACTGCACCACGCAGATTGCACCAATCATATTGTTCCTGCTCCACCTAGATTGCACAACTTAAGCCCCTATAAACACACTGCTTGGGCCCACGCTGGCAAAAACGTATTACACACATGGACTAAGAGGTAAGTAGATGTCCATTATGCACGAAGTCAATGAACGTCGAATTGGCTGCCCAATCCGATCCCGAACTCGCGCCTTTTGGCATTCACGCAGCATGTGCACGTAATGCAAGACACAGTCTACGCGTAGCATTATTGGTGCTGCTGGAACTATGTACAAATACTGCCACTACCCGACCCCCACCACTACCACCGCCATCACCACGAGTGCGACTACTACGAGTACTGGCACTACTACGACTCCAGCTGCTACAATTACCGCTACATCAGATCTGTGTGCAACATACTACTTCGGACGAGTCCTGCAACAACGAGCGGTGGGCAGGGCTCATCATGGGCGCTGCCATCGCACCAAAGGTGCGGTAACCCCAAACTCTGCATTGCAGCAGCATGAGATGTCCTGTGCTTATAATACAACGCCACAGTGTGTACAAACGGTGCGGGTTGAAAACGTAGTATGATATACAAGCTTTCCCCCAGCGCGTCGTGCAAACACCAACACTGCTACTGCTACTGATCCGACTACGACTGCGCCAACGAAAAAAGACTGCGACAGCGACGACCAATGCGACTCCTGCTGCTGCCGGCATTGCCACCACCGCCAGCACAGCTGGTGCTATTGCACCTTACTAGGAACGCTTTTTTTCTTTCCAACCTCGTCAATTTGAAAAACAGAGGGCTGGAGGCGACACCCCTCTGTTTTTTGACCGAACCTGCAACGCTTTAGTAAACAGGAGGTCGGGGAGACGCGGGAGACCGCGTCTCCTATCCCCGCCCACACCATACAGGCCTTGCTGTAAGGGGAGAGTGGGGGGGGGGGCGCAGTGCGCACGGTGGCAGGACTGCCACCAAGAAACTGGGTAAAGAAATACCTTAGTGAAAACGGCCTGGGACCGAAACCGACGGACCCGTACCCGCAAAAGATACGGTCGCGACGCCCTCTCGCGAACCGAAAACGGCCAAATTCCTTAGTCGACGTGTCAGGGTAGGAGGTCTGTCCACCCCCGATGATTGCACCTTGCTAGGAACGCGGCTCTTCACCAGCACGGAGGAGACCTCCCTGCCGAGGGACCCGACCATGTCGACCACCCCCTGCGGCCAGGGCCCGTCCAGCACCGCGCACCGGACCTCCTGCGGAAGCCGCGCTGCCCTCGGACGGAGCGGGGGAAGGCGCCAGGGAAGAGAGGCAGAGAGGGAGGGAAGGCGGGGTGAAGGGGAGGGGGAGGGAGAGGAAGGGAGAACACTCAGCGAGCGAAGAACGGTATAAAATAAACTTTTTCGCTGTCGGGGGCGCCTGTCCCCGACAACGAAAAAGTTTATTTTGTACCGTTCTTCGCTCGCTGAAACACAAGAGGGGAGGGGAGAGGCGCAAGCCAAGTGGGCGCGCGCAACACTTGCCATCCTCCTCCCGACTAATCCCGTCTCGTTGCGCCGAATCCATGAATGTCCACCCGCTTGATGTGATTGGCTGTTGGACCATCATGTTTTACATTCGCTTCGTTTCTTGCGAAGCAGTGGTAAGGGTGCCAAAGATGGAACCCGACATGTGGTCAATTCTGGGACCAAGTCCCTGCGATTGTTTCACCTTCCCAATCGTGCGAATTTCCAACATCAGGGAATGGGGAATGGGACCCGTGGCATAAATGGTGACAACCTCCACAGAAGCCACGGTGGCCCAGGATGGCCTCCAAGGCGCCCAAAGCGGCCTCTCACTCGGAGAGGCTGACCCTGTATCAGCGGCCTCTGATAGACTCCAAGGTAGCGGCCCTGGCCCCAAGACAGCCCAAGCAACCCACAAGACGCCCCAGATCCTGAAAATGCAGAAGCGACTCTTCTTTCGAGGTTCTGGAAATGCTTTAGCATTCGTGCCCTCTCGAACTTCCCTACGCCCTACACCGCCCAAGAAGCCTCTACGATGGCCCAAACAACTATCCGAGAGAGGGCCCCGAAATAGCCCAAGATGGTCCAAATACGCACCGAAAATAGACCCCCAAGACGTACCCAAGACGACCCAAACCACGCCCAACACGGCGCTACATCCTTCCAAGAGAGTCCCGAGCCGGCCACGCAAGAGGAGGGCCAGCCTCGCCGTGCGGCCCTGGGCGAGCGTCCAGCGAGTCCACCACACCAACCCCGCAGGCGCCGGCACGCATGAATCCTGCGGCCTGCCGAGCTGCTATCGCAAGATGCAGAAGCAAAGGACAAACGCCTCCACCGCCCGACCCCTGGCACGTGGCTTCTATCGGGCCCCCCTCACTTTTGCTCCCTCCCTCCCTCCCCTGTCCCCTCTCCTCCATTCCTCCCTCCCCTGTCCCCTCCCCTGTCACCGCCCTCCCTCCCTCCCCTGTCCTCTCTCCTCCATTCCGTGCCCTCTCTCCTGGCACGCAGCGCGCCTTGCTGCACTCTTGTGCAGAGCTGTGGTCGCGAGGTGTACCCGCGGGAGCCTCTCGCCGCTAGCCTGTGAAAAAACGATGGTTGCGAGGCGCACCCGCGGGGGCCGGCATTTCTGCCCACCCCTCGGGGACGTTGACCACTGGGCCAGCCTCGCGCCCGCGCCCAGGCCGGCGCCGCCTCGCAGGAGAAGAGGCGCTCCCCTTCCCGGGACGGCGCGGGGAGGCGCGCGCGGACCGTGGCCGCGGCGCGGCGCCGAATGGCCACGCCCACGGCCGCCTCGGCCCGCCGCCTCCGTCCGCTGCGCTGCGCCGCCCCCGCCTCGTCAGCACCGCTGCACGCTCGCTGTCGCTCGCTCGGAGCGCCCCCCCCCCCCCCGCCGAGGAGGCGGAGGAGGAGGAGGAGGAGGAGCAGGAGGAGGAGAGGAGGAGGAGGAGGAGGAGGAGGAGGAGGAGAGGAGTTCTGCAGTGGGCGGGAGGGCGGAGGCGGCGGGCGGGGGAGGCCTTCTACGGGCCGGCCTCCAGCACGCGGGCCCCAACACCGGGCCCCCCCTCGCGCTCCCTCCACCCCTCCCTCTGCTCCCCCCCCTCTAGGAGGAGGAGAAGGAGGAGGAGCAGGAGGAGGAGAAGGAGGAGGAGGAGGCGGAGGAGGAGGAGGAGGAAGAGGGGAAGGATGACGAAGGAGGAGGAGAGGAGGAGGAGGAAGGAGGAGGAGGAGGAGGAGGAGGAGGAGGAGGAGGAGGAGGAGGGAGGAGGAAGGGGCCCCTCCCTCCCGCTCCTCCCTTCCCCGTCCTCCCTCCGAGGGGGCGGGGCGGGGGGGGGCTCGGCCAGCGCGCTGGCCGCTCTGGCCGCTGGATGCCGCGAGACGGGGACCGCCGTCGCCGTCTGCCGCCGCGCCGCTATGGTCTTCATGTTGGATCAGCCCTCCGCCCCTCTTCCATCCTCCTCTTCTTCTTCCTCCTCCTCCTCCTCGTGGTCTCCTCCTCCTCCTCCTCCTCCTCCTCCTCCTCCTCCTCCTCCTCGTGGTCTTCCTCCTCCTCCTCCTCCTCCTCCTCCTCCTCCTCCTCACCATCATCAATTACAACGACGACTACATCATCATCGTCCGCGTTCCGCGTCATCATCCTCCCTCGTCCCTCGCCTCTCCCCCCTCGTCCGCGCCATCCCCCTCTTCCCTTGTCCCTCCTCCTTTCCTCCACCATCGCCCTCCATTCTTCCCTTCGTCCTTCTGGTTATCATCCTCCATCTTCCCTGTTTGCCTCATCCCTCCTTCTCCTTATCCTGCCAGAGCCGCCGAACCTCTACCAGCTGGAACCAGACATGCCTGCTGGGGTACAAGTTGGTGCTAGGAGGAAGGGGGGACGACGACGAGCAGGAGGATGTTAAAGCTCAGGACAAGGAAGCCGAGCCGTCGGAGGCGCACGGCGAGGCGAGGCGAGGGACGAGGGAGAATGAGGCGTGAAAGAAGGAAGGAAAAGGACTACAACAATGATGGGGGAGGAGTGAAGGGAATAGGAGGAGGAAGAAGAGAAGGAGGACTGGTTAAACCCAAGACGCATCAACGTTGTTGCAATGAACCTTCCCTCCAAATTCTCTCCTCATAGGACCCTACAAGACTACATGTTCATTGAGGCAGCCGCCTGAGAATCCTCAACCGTACCACAACTTCCATCCTGGGACCCACGCGCCGCGAATCAAGGTGACTGTTGCGCCCCGACAACCCGAATCCGTGCCAGAACACCACTTCTGGGACTTCACCACCGCGAGCCCATATGACTCTTGCATCCAGTTAATCCTACATGCTGCCATGACACCACTCCTGGGACCTCAACCATACGAACTCTTGAAACTACTGCGAACTGTCACGGCGAAGGTATGCAGCGCTAAAGCTAGAGCGACATGTTCAACAGGAACAACCCCCCATCCCAGAAACTGCTGCAACCTTTTGACAATAATGTGCGCGGCGCTTAGGCGAAAACCACATGTTGAAAACCACACGCCCTCCATCCGTGAAGTTTCAAGCTTCAGGGTCATAGATGACCAGGAAGACTCAGGCGAAACGTCTGGCCCACACTGCCAACACGTCTGTGGGTGCGACAGGGGGGAGCTCTTTACAAGGACGACGAAAGGAGGAGCACCGGGGAGTGCGAGGACAGCCTGTCACTTGCAGGCAGTCCGCGGGCAGTCACCGCAGGGAGGGTGGTGGGAGCCGAAGTCCTTGGCGCGAATGCCGCCCTCGCACTCGCCTGCGTACCTGGCCCCCCTCCCTCCTCCTGCTCCTGCTCCCCCCCTCCCCCCCGCCCTTCCAGCACCCTCCTCCTGCTGCCCATCGGCTTCCTCCTGTTCCCACCGCTCCTCCTGCGCCTCAGCATGTTCCTCTCTTCTCGTGGCCAGGCCGTGGGGACGATACGCCAGTAGCGTCAGCTCCTATTTGTCGTCGTCGTTTTCCTCCTCCTCCTCCTCCTTTTTCTTCTCATCATCCGTTTCCTGTTCCTCATCCTTTTTCTCCTCCTGTTCCTTCTCATCCTCCCCCCCTCCGCGACGAGGCGCCCGATGAGTGCGCAAACGCATCACACCGAAGAGCTCCAAATGCGGAGGTATGAACACCCGAGATGCTACACAACGGCAACATGGTATATCGGAGTCGTCCTCCGCGGCAACAACTCATCGGGCCCTCCAGAACAGATGCGCACTGAGCACATTTGCGCTTAGCGAGTGGGCAGATATCACGCCCCACCCGGCCACCCCGCCACCTAGCATCACGACCCGCATTCTCCGTCCTCATCATCTTGACCAACATCAACATAATACATCGCCCGTCTCCCTCTCCTCCCTGCTCCTCAACCCTTATCATGTCCCCCCTCATCCTCCACAATTTGTTCGTCAGCTTCGTCTTGTCATACCGTGCCTCCTCCTCCTCCACCTCCTCCGTCTTCTCCCTCCTCTTCTTCCTTCTCCTCCTCCTCTTCCCCCTCATCTTTCCCTCCCAACGCAACGCTAACATGTATCGATGCTGTGCTCCAGTCTACAATAGTAGGTTTATGTCGCGGACTCTCCCCCCCCGCCGCCCCGGGCGCGGCAGCCATCCTCTCTGCGAGGAGGAGGAGGAGGAGGAGGAGAGGAGGAGGAGGAGGAGGAGGAGGAGGAGGAGGAGGAGGAGGAGGAGGAGAGGAGGAGGAGGAGATGAGGAGGAGGAGGAGGAGGAGGAGGAGGAGGAGGAGGGAGGGGAAGAAGGAGGAGGAGGAGGAGGGGGAGAAGGAGGAGAAGGAGGAGGTGAAGGAAGAGGCGGGAGAGTTGGAACAGCAGCAACAGGAGGAGCAGGAGGAGGAGGAGGAGGTGGAGGAGGAAGGGGACGATGAGAAGGAGGAGGAGGAGGAGGGAGGAGCCAGAGAAGGAGGGAAGGATGACGAGGAGAGCGAGGAGGACGGAGGAGAGAGGTAGATATCCTCCCCCTCCCTCCTCGCACTCCTCTGTGGGGGAAGCACGTTGGGACCCCCCTGTGGGTTTGCTGAAGAGAAAATGTCGAACCTGAATGCATTCCTTATCGCCTTCTTTGGGCCCTCGGGGGCCTATGACGACCCCCGAGGGTCCAAGAGACCCCAAGACGGCCCAAGAGGCCTCCTGGCAGAGCTCCAATACGGCACAAAGGGGTACCCGAGATGGCCCAAGGAGGCCCACAAAACGGTCCAAGAGGCCTCCCAAACAATAAGATCCCATGAGAGTACCGAGGCGGCTCCGAGAGGCCCACCAAGGCGGTCTTTGAAGATGATCCAGGTCGAGAGTGCGGGTCCTGGCTGGGGGTGGGGGTTGGTTCTGGGAGCCTCTCGGCGCATCTTGATGGCGTGTCGTTGGCCAGTTGGCGGCCGCGGGGGTCATCTTGGGGCGGAGGGCTCGAAGTCTCGCGTTGGACTCCTTCTCTTGAGCCCCTCTTGGGGCTCTCTTGGGGCCCTCCTGGGCCGTCCCCCCTGCTCCTTGGGCCGCCTCGGGGCCCTTCTGCTCCGTCTCGGGGCTCTCCGGCAGGCCCCCTGCGCCTGCCCTCGCAGGCGGGCTCGGGCCCGGCAGTCTTCGGGCGGGCACGGCGCGCCGAGCCGGGCGCGCCCCCGGCGGCCGCCCCCCTCGCGCTGCCGCGCCGCGTCCGCGGGCAGAGCGCCGCGGACAGCGCCTGCGTCTGCGGCCCCGGCGAGGAGGAGGAGGAGGAGGAGGAGGAGGAGGAGGAGGAGGAGGAGGAGGAGGAGGAGGGATGAGGAGGGATGAGGAGGAGGAGGAGGAGGGGATGAGGAGGAGGAGGAGGAGGAGGAGGAGGAGGAGGAGAAATGATGAGGAAGGAGGAGGACGGAGGAAGGAGGAGGAGGGGGAGGAGGAGGAGGAGGAGGAGGAGGAGGAACGAGAACGAGGAACGAGGAGGAGGAGGAGGAGGAGGAGGAGGAGGAGGAGGGGAGCGGCAGCGAGGGCGGGGCCCTGGGTCTCCAACGCACGCATCAGGGCTCGACCGGAGCAGTGCTGTCCGGGCTCGTAATGTCTGCCGCCGTCGTCGTCGTCGTCGTCGTCGTCGTCGTCGTCGTCGTCGTCGTCGTCGTCGTCGTCGTCGTCGTCGTCCGTCGTCGTCGTCGTCGTCGTCGTCGTCGTCCGTCGTCGTCGTCGTTCCGCCTTCGCTGCAGGGCGAGGCCAAAACGAAAACGGCCCACGGGATCGCCAGGAAGCCACCTAGGTCGAGCCCTGGCAAGCTTCGTCTGCGTGTGGCCGAGGCCGCAGAAGAGCGAGACGAGTTTGGCTGCACCGCTACACCTGCGTTTGCGGGCGCTGTCGTCCGTCGCCCTCAAGGATAACTTGCTCGTCGGGGCCCTGGCCAAGGAGATCCATAGGGCTCCAGCCGGCATCGCCTCGGCCCGGGAGGATGCATGTGAGACACGCTCCCAGACATGCGACGTCCTGATTTTTTCAGGACGGCGTCCCCGGAAGTCCCGACCCTTTCCCCAGGGCCGGTTTTTCGTCCTGAGTCGTTTTTTGACGGTCCCGAGGCCCGGCGAGGACCTCTAGAGGGCAAAAATAACCAAAGACCTCCCGTCCTGATTTTTGTTTCACGACGCCATCATGTCTGGGCTTGGCTTCCTCCTTTGGCAGTCCGCCGCAGCCCCAGAAGGCGCGTTCGAGAGGCGCGCTCCCCGCCGCCGAGGGTCCCCCCCCTCGACGGCAGCCCGCGCAGCAGCGGCCGCGCCGAGGGCCGGCGCCCGCCCTCGGGCTCCGCGCCCCCGCCCCCGCCCCCGCCCCCCGGCTTCGGGCTTCGGGCTTCGGGCTTCGGGCTTCGGGCTTCGGGCTTCGGGCTTCGGGCTTCGGTCGTCGTCGTCGTCGTCGTCGCCGCCTCGTCGTCGTCGTCGCCGTCGTCATCTGCTCTCCGCCTCTGGCCTGCAGCGCCTGCATCTGCTCTCCGCCTCTGGCCTGGGAGAGGGAGCGCGCCGTCCTCCGCACGCGCGCGCAGGCCACGCCCCCCGAGGCGGGCATAGCCCTCCCCCGGCCTCGCCTTGGCGAGTGGCGAGCTTCCCCGCCCGGCCTGACACCTGCCCTGCCTGAGCCTCACCCCCGTGTGCCGACCTGACCTCACTTGACCTGACCCTACTCCCTCCTGCCTCCTCATCCTCCTTCTTCTGCTCTCTCCTCCTCCTGCCTCGAGGTCCTCCTCCTCCCCCTCCTCCTTCTTCTGCTCTCTCTCTCTCTCTCTCTCTCCTCTTCCTCCTCCTCCTCCTCCTCTCCTCCCCTCTCCTGCTCTCCTCCTCCTCTCCCTCCTTCCTCCTCCTCCTCCTCCTCTCCTCGTCCTACTCCTCCCTTCTCCTCTCCCTCCTCCTCTTTCTCCCCCTCCCCCCTCCTCCTCCCCCTGATCCTCCTCCTCCTCCTCCTCTCCTCCTCCTCCTCCTCCTCCTCCTCCTCCTCCTCCCTCCCCTACTCCTCCTCCTCCCCTCCCTCCTCCTCCTCCTCCTCCTCCTCCTCCTCCTCCTCCTCCTCCTCCTCCTCCTCCTCCTCCTGAGATCCAACGTTGTGAAAAATGCGACGTCAAGAATCACGACCGGAGCCCTGGACCCGATCTCCCTGTCGCATTCTCCAAGCAGAGTCGATCCGTGATGGCCCCGGGGCCCGAAACCAGGCGACAACGCCCCGTGTGCCAAAAGAGATTGCAACGCCCCGGCCGCAGGGACCACGCCGGCGACGGCGGTGGCGGCAGCCGTGGCGCCCCCTCTCGGCACGTCAGCGTCGCCGCTGCGCCGGAAGAGATCTTCAGTTGCTTGGCGGGGGTCTCGGTGCACTGGCCAGGGTCCTCCGTGCGCGGGCACGAGGCCGCGCAGCGGCGGGGCGGCCAGGGGCGGGAAGGAAGGAAGCAAGGAGGTGTAGGAAGGAGGAAAGAAGGAAGGCGGGAAGGAAGGAAGGAAGGAGCAAAATAAAGAAGGAAGAGCGACCGAAGGACGGAAGGAGGGAGAAGGAGGAGCAGGTGGAGTAGGAAGTACGCCGAAAAGCCTCGCACCCCGCGAGCAAGTGGCAAATGTCCCCCGCGAGCCAGTGGGCACCTGGCCAGCGCCAAGCGCAGCCTGGAGTCACCCCTCCCCCGCACAGGCAGGGGAGGCCCGACTCCAAGGGTGGCGGCACGAGGAACCCCATCACGCAAAACTGCCAACCCCGTTCACGGCAACCCGAAAGCCTGGGGCCCCCCGTCCTCAACCACCCCAGAGGCCTGCTCGAGAAAAACCACCAGCTCCTCGAGTATGCCCTCGGCAAGATGAAGGAGGACGATCAAGAGGAGGAGGAGGAGGAGGAGGAGGAGAAGGTGGAGGAGGAGGAAGAGGAGGAAACGGAGGAGGTGGAGGAGGAGGAGGGAGGAGGAGGACCATTGCAAACCCAAGACGCATCAACGATATGGGAATAAGCCTCCCTCCAATTCCCTCTTCACAGGCCCCTGCAAGGATTGATTCCCACTAAAGGAAATACCCCGTTGGGACACAACCGTTTGAAGATCCTAGACCGTGCCAAAACACCATTCTAAGGATTCCAACGCCACGAGTCAACCTGACTGTTGCGGCGTGACGATCCTGAATCGTGCCAGAACACCATTTCTTGCAACTTCGACACCACGAATCAACGCAACTGCTGCGAATTGTCACTCCTGAATAACTCCCAAGCCCCATTTCTGGTACGTTATACATGCGAACCCGTGAAACTCTCGCAATGTTTAAAACGAATGTACGCGGCGCTGAAGCAAGAACCACATTTTGAGAAGGAACCGCCCTGAATCCATGAAGCTCCTGCTTACTCTTAAGACGAGTGTGCTCGGCGCTAACCTGAGAGCCACATTTTCAAAACGACCCGCCTTCAATCCGTGAAACTCTTGCAACGTTTAAAGACGAATGCGCGCGGCAGTTTGGCGATATCCACTTTTTGAAAAACCAGCCACCCTCAGTCCTTGAAGCTCTTGCAAGTTTTGAAGACGAATTTGCGCGGCGTTAAGGCGAGAGCCACATGTTTAATCCAGCCACTCTCAATCCTGGAATCTCTTGCGAAGTGTTACAACATGTGCGCGCGGCGCTAAAGCGAGAACCACATTTTGAAAACCACCCGCCCTCCATGTGTGAAACGGTTGCCAATCATAAGCTTCAGGATCATAAGTGGTGCGGAAATCTCAAGCGAAACGCCTGACCCACCTTTCCGACTGGCCTCGGGGTGCGACAAGGAGGAATCATCGAAAAGGAACAACGCTTGAGGAGGAAGTGGAGGAGGATGATAAAGAGAAGAGGACAATATAAGTTATGTTAACTTTGGGTTTGATGTATTCGTTGCTCCAATTATTGCAACTGGCATTAGTATTAGCATTCGCAGCCGTATGAGTAGTAGTAGTAGTAGTAGCAGTAGTAGTAGTAGTAGTAGTAGTAGTAGTAGTAGTAGTAGTAGTAGTCGTAGTAGTAGTCGTAGTCGTAGTCGTAGTCGTAGTCGTAGTAGTAGTAGTAGTAGTAGTAGTAGTAGTAGTAGTAGTAGTAGTAGTAGTAGTAGTAGTAGTAGTAGTAGTAGTAGTAGTAGTAGTAGTAGTAGTAGTAGTAGTAGTAGTAGTAGTAGTAGTAGTAGTAGTAGTAGTAGTAGTAGTAGCCCGTGTCGCCCCGTGTGCTGCTGTGCCGCCGCTGTCGCTTTACTCTGGGCCGTAGGGACCAGTTGCCCTCGGATAAGCGCCCGCCGCTGCATGCACGTCAGACCCGCCATTCCACCCAGAAGAGGTGCTCGCTATATACTGGAAATGAGGCAGCCACAAGGACGCTCATCCCAAGGCGGTTGAGCCGTGGTGATGTGGTGCACGTGTCCGCAGTAGTAGTAGTAGTAGTAGTAGTAGTAGTAGTCGTCGTCGTCGTAGTAGTAGTAGTAGTAGTAGTTGTCGTCGTAATAGAAGTAGTAGTAGTCGTAGTAGTAGTAGTAGTAGTCGTCGTCGTCGTCGGAGTAGTAGTCGGAGTAGTAGTCGGAGAAGTAGTAGTAGTAGTAGTAGTAGTAGTAGTAGTCGTAGTAGTAGTCGTAGTAGTAGTCGTAGTAGTAGTCGTAGTAGTAGTAGTAGTAGTAGTAGTAGTAGTAGTAGTAGTAGTAGTAGTATTAGTAGTACTAGTACTAGTATTCGTATTCGTATGTGTGCTGATCTTAGTACTGGCATTAGTACTCGTACTCATATTCGCATTGGTATTCGTATTAATACTAGTACTGATACTAGTATTCGAATTAGCATTCACATTCGTATTAACATTCGCAGTCGCATTCGTATTCGTATTAATGTTAACGGTGTAGTAGTAGTAGTAGTAGTAGTAGTCGTCGTAGTAGTAGTAGTAGTAGTAGTAGTAGTAGTAGTAGTAGTAGTGGTAGTAGTAGTAGTAGTAGTAGTTGTAGTAGTAGTAGTAGTAGTAGTAGTAGTAGTAGTAGTAGTAGTGGTAGTGATATTAGTACTAGTATGAGTAGTAGTGTTCTTACAAGTAATCGTATTAGTTTACATAATCGTAGTAGTAATAGTATTAGCATTCGTATGCGTATAAGTATTCGTCTTAGTAACAGTTCGAAACTTAGTATTAGTATTAGTGTTCGTATTACCCTACTACACTTATTATTTGTGTCAGTCGTACTTTTATAACTGGTGCTCGTTCAAAAACATGTGATTACTGTTGTTGTTGTTGCGCAACACAGGTGCTAGCCTGTCCGCAATTAGCCAAATCATAACTCAAAGAACTTCACCCCCGACTTGGGAGGAAGGCCCCAACGCATTCGGGAGACGGCATCTGTGCCCGCCCTGGTCGGGGGCCTGCACTCCACAGGGAGCTTGCGGGCATGCTCGGCACAGATCACCCCGCACACAGCACGAAAGAGAATGCCTCGGATGACCTCCAGGGTGTGGGACGGGTGGCAGTCAGCAGCCCCAGGGCGCCCACAAACGCACCTACAGCCAGTGGCGGGCCCACGCGGTCAGAACGCGGAGGCCATCGGCAACGAGGCAGGTGAGAGGTCCCGAAGCGCCCCGAGGATGGCGCACACAGGGCCGGAAATCAGACAAGGGCCCACCCCTAGGGAAAGAACGGGCGCAGCGCGAGCACCAGAAAACCGAGGTTTTCACCCGCGGGTCTTGCCCATCGTATTAGCAGTGAAGCTATTGTAACGAACATCCACCGATCTCTCACCACCCCTCTTGCGCCGAGAGGGCAACACAACACGTGGGGGTGGAGGGCGGTGGAACGAAAACATCAGCATCTAAAAATCTTCGCAAGATCGGGAGGAATGGCATGCGCGGCAGAAACAAAATGATCAACAGCTATATCAAAATATGATTCTCCAGGTCTCAACCCGAGGTTATCTGAGCATGGGTGGGGTGAGCCAGGAGGAGGAGGAGGAGGAGGAGGAGGAGGAGGAGGAGGAGGAGGAGGAGGAGGAGGAAGGGGAGGAGGAGGGGGAGGAGGAGAAGGGCGAGGAGGAGGAGGAGGAAGAGGAGGAAGAGGGGGAGGGAGGAGGGGGAGGAGGGAGGAGGAATGGGAGGGGAGGAGGGAGGAGGCAGCGCCAGCAGGGGCTGGCGAAAGGAGGAGGGCAGGAGGGCGGGAAGGCAGAAGGGAACCGGGCGAACGGCGGGAGGGAGGCTGAGAAAGGGGGGTAGGGGCGGAGGGGGACCGGGGACCGGTGAGGGAAAAGAGATGAGGGAGGGCGCAGACGGGAGGAGGGATGGCGGAAGAAAAGGAGGTTGAGAAAGGAGGGAGGGAGGGCGGAGAGACGATGGAGCAGGGACGGATAGAGGGAGGGAGGGAGGGAGGGAGGACGGAGGAGAAAGGAGGTAAGGCAGAGAGGTGGATAAGGGATGGATGGATGGATGGATTGATGGATTGATGGATAGAGGAAGGGGAGGGAGAAAGGCTGGAATGCCGCGAGAAGGCGGAGAAGGGATGGAGGAAAGGAGGAGGACGGAGAAAGGAGGATGGGTGAGGGAGGACGGAGGAGAACGAATGAGAGATGATGGCAGGAGGGTGATCAAGAGCTGTGGAGAGGGGGGGCGAGGACATGTAGTTGTGTAGAGGGAGGCGGGATAGGAGGGCGCGGGGTGGGAGTGCTGGCAGGAAGGGCATGAGCAGTGGAGGGGGGGTGTCATGAGATGTAGAGGGAGGCGGGAGGAGGGAGTAAGAGGAGGAGGAGGAGGAGGAGGAGGAGGAGGAGGAGGAGGAGGAGGATGGCGCAGGAGGAAGAGGAGGAAGAGGAGGGGGCAGGAGGATGGCGCAGGAGGAAGAGGAGGAAGATGAGGAGGATCAGAGTAAGCCCAGGATGCGTCAGCGATGCTGTATTGCCACCCCCGCCCCAAGTGTCCTCCTCACAAGTCCCTACAAGCCCTCCTGTCCATAGTCAGAAGCGCCCGCTTGAAGGGACGATCGTCCCTATGTGCACGCCAGTCGTGCGAGAGCCCCGTTTTGAAGAGGATGCACCCTGAAGCATTCTGGCTGTTAGGAGCAATGAACGCAAGGTGGGTGGCACCATACAGTTCGGGGGAATGTCCAGCGAGAGCCCTGTGCTGAAAATTATCCCCCCTCGATCCTTATGGCCTTTGTATACTGTTTCACTCTCGGCCACCGAATACGCAGAATGTCAAACGATAGTCTCACTTTGAAAAGGCGCCGCCCTCCATCCGTCTAACTTTCGGAAGCGATTAAGACGAATGCGCACGGCGCCAAGGCGAGAATCACATTCTGAAAACGGCCAGCCCCCCATCCGTGCAACTGGCCGATACTATTAAGACGAATGTATGCGTCGCTGGGGTGAGAATGACAATTCGAAGATCATTCGCCCTCCATCCT
>CAUYUJ010015374.1:276099-291099 GCA_963575745.1 Prorocentrum cordatum | reverse complement strand
GTGTGCGTGCCCGCCAGTCCCGCGCTCAAGCAATCAGTCTCGAGGCTTCCTCGCCCTTTCCCATCCATCAAAATCTGACTGTCGCTGGCTTTGCGTGGCTTGATGACGTGGCCTCATCCTACGACCTGGGCTCCTTCAAGCATTACTCTGCGTTGATGCTCGTGCCTGGCTTTGGGCCCCGCTCCTGGGCTTGCACTGTTTCGCACTCCTGTTGCGTCCTTCCCGGCAGCGCTCTGCACGATGGCAATCCTCGTTTCGAGCTCCGCTCCTTCGAGGACCTCCATTTCCGGGCGGCACTGTTTCGCATCCTTGCTGCTTCGTTCCCGGCAGCGCTCTGCACGGTGGATCCTCGCTTCGAGTTCCGCTCCTTCGAGGACCTCCATCTCCGCGCTTCGGCACACACGTGCAAGGACTTGACGCTCTGAGCGTGATCCTCTCCCCTTCCGTTCCCGCACGCCCCGTTCCCTCTGCTACCCACCGTGCTCAATTCGGCCACGTCGCCCCACGTTTGCCTCCGAGCGTGGCCAGGACTCTCGTCGCCGCGACCAAAAAATACCCCCAACAAATATCCCTACTCATCCTCTCCAGCTCATCCCTCCTCGCCCCTTGCTCTTCGTCGTCATCCTCGTCGGTGCTTGCTCCACGTCCTCCTGCTGAGTCCTGATTCCTGATTAGAAGTCCCTGACTGCCGCCCCCCCAGCCTACGGCTCCTTTTCCTCCTCTTCCTCCTCCTCCTCGTCGTCGTCCTCCTCCTCCTCCTCATCATCATCCGTAGCCATTTTGGCTCAAGATGCCTGGTTCCCTTGGGGCCAAAACGGATACCGCTAGTCCGCGGCTTGCCCTCGAAGCTTTCCGCCTTTACTGCAGGGGTTGGGCGCCTGCACCAGTTCCACCCTTCCTCACGGAGGCCCCTCAGTCGAGGGTTTCAGGGGTCCTCCAGCTGGAGGGCTCGCGAGCCCCATGGTCCCACCGCCTCCCGCCTCTGATGTGCTGCGCGGCCCCAGGTCGCCGTACTGGGGATGCAGTTGCGGCGCAGACAAGAACTGGGCGTGCCGTGTCCGATGCCGTTGCGGCACAGCTGCCCCAGCTCGCATCGTCGCCGCAGCCAAGACCGCACATGCTAGAGCTGAGAAGGAAGCGCAAGGGAGGAAGCCCGTGCTTGGTGGCCGTCGTCCCACACCAGCGCCATGGGCACGGGACCAGAACGAGGAGCTCCGCAAGCAGCTGGCCGCGCTCGAGCGCAAGTTGGCCAACACAAGCCTCAAGGACCCGACGCCCGACCAGGGCACAGGTGCTGAGAGGCCGAAGGATGCAGGAGCCACCCGAGCGGAGATTCTCTCGTCGATCGCATTCTATGAGAAGTCCCTCAAGGAGCCGTCGCTGCCGTCTCATGTTAAGCAGGCGCACCAGCTCGAGCTCGAGACCCTCCGTGTGCTGCTCGAGAGCGTCCAGTCTCCCGAGGCCGCCCATCGCAGGGCCCAGGACAAGCTCAAGAATGCGCAATCCCAGTTGGTCAAGCTCCAGCGCGAGGCTGAGAAGATGTCCAAGCAAGTTAACGATCTCCAGGCCGCACTGGAGAACAAGAGGGCCGCAATCGTCTCCAGGAAGGCGGAGATCGATGGCTACAAGAAGTCTTTCGCTGAGACCGCGAAGGCCGTCGCCCCCGAGCGGCCCCTCTTCTCTGATTTCAAGTTCGACAAGGATGGGCTCCCCGAGGAGATCCGCACCGCCCTCGAGTCCATCGGAGCGGAGACCATTGACAAGTTCTTCTCCGACCTCGAGGGCCAGGTGCGGAAGGCAACCGTACCTGAGCACGAGGATGCCCCCATGCCACAGCAGCCCGCTGAGAGTTCTGATGTACCTCCTACTCCTGGCGATGACGGCTCCTCTGGTGGCGGCGTCAAGCGCGACCTCGACCCCACTTTCGAGGAGTCAAAGGTACTGTTCGAGCTTGTCAAAGGGGGCAACCCTGACGACAGCAACGATGACCTCATGCAGAAGTTCCATGACAAGCTACTGGCCATGCATCGTGATAAACGGCAGCACCTTTGATCTGCCTGTATTAGTCAGTAGCTTACCTGTTCATCACGGCCAAGTTCGGCCACCACCGAATGCTGACCCCCGTAGCCAGTTCTTCGTGGAATCCTTCAACGCTAACCGCGGCATCCGCACTCTGAAGGAAAATACACAGGCTTCGTCAGCGACAATTTTCGTCGCACAGGAAGTCGGATTCCACGATGATGACAATGGTGATTTTGTTGCCTGGGCAGGTCGTCGTGGGTGGAAGTGCCTCACCAGCCCTGGCGCCAAGTCCAGGGGAACAGCGCCCACGCAGGGAGTAGCTATTCTGGCTAGGGATCACGTTGGACTTCGGGGACCAGGTTGCGCCCACGCTGTTCTTCACCAGCGACGCGCATTGCATGCAGTTGTGCACCTTCCTGGCTGGCCGCCGCTGCACATTGTCTGCTTCTACCTGGTGGTCAACCAGGGCATCAATGGCAGGAATGCGCGCGTCCTGACTCAGATCGGCACGCGGGTATCTGAGATTGCCGACCCCGTCGTCCTGGCTGGCGACTGGAATGCTACCCCGAGGGACATCGAGGAGTCAGGTTTCCCGAGGGAAGCCAAGATGGCACTCGTGGCCCCGTCCCTGCCCACTTGCATCACACCCAAGTCGAGCCGTACGATTGATTTCTTTGCTGTCAACACTGTTGCCAAGAGGTTGCTTGAGTCCGCCCATGTGGACACTTCCTGGCCGAAGCGACCTCACCGTCCCATCTCACTGGGTCTCTCCACTGAAGGCCTAAGGCAGCAGTACATGGTATACACGGTGGCAAAGAAGTATGGGACTGAACGTATCATCGGACCCACGCGAGAAGGCCCAGACTGGCACCACCCCTCTGTGATGGCTGAGGCGGCCGTCGATGCTAGTCGCCAGAAGCCTGTCCGTGAAGCATGGTGCATTTTGTCTCGAGCGTGGGCTACCTTCGCCCATGCCGCCGAGAAGGAGATTAGTGCAGTCACTGGCTTGAGTACGTCCAGCAGCGCTTCGTGGGGAGCGCCACCCAAAGCCAGATGGGTTGATTACAATCACCGCCCCGAGACAGTTGCTGAAGCGAAGGCGATCTCTCGCGGCTGGACATGGTTATCGCAGTCCCTGGACAACCTGTGCACGCTCATGAGGCTCAAGCACACCACAGTACCTTGTTTGGAAGCCGAGGTGGATGCGTTTCCGACCGCTGAGCACTTCGGGCAGGGGCTATGCGCACGCCTTGATGCCAGTGTCCTCGAGGCGCGTGCCGCAGTAGGCAATGCCTGACTTCGCGCAGCTGGAGCCCAAGGCCCGCTACCAGCACCGCCCACAGCACATCTACGCTCAGAAGCGGCCCCTGCGGCCGCTGTCGGGGTTGGCCTTTCAGGACAGGAAGGCCTGCAGTTTGACGAGCCCGACATTGACCAGGACGATTTCTTTGGCATCAATGCGCAGCTCGGGGACCAGTCGGGAACTGTCACTCAGGACGATGATTTCGAGACTTGTGTCGCCCCTCGGCTCCACCGTGACAGCCACCGAGCTGCTGGAATTCTTGAGCAGCACCGTCGAGACATTGCAGCTGATGCACGGAAGGCCGAGCTGGATGAAGTTAAAGATGATCGCCAACGGTGGCAGGACTGGTGCGACGCGGCATCGCCCAATGGTTCGCGAGGACTACACCGCACTACCCGAGTTCCCAATGCGCCTCACCCTACGGTAGTTCGTATCGCAGGAGGGCTCTCGGCACATCCCCATGATATCGTCGAGGCTGAGGTTCGCAAGTATGAGAAGCTGTGGCATGCTAGCCAGTTTCCGAGCCAAGCCTGGACGCCCGACAGGACGGCAATGGACAGGGCCAGTGCGGACGTCATTCGGGATGTGTCTAACAGCTTTCCGCACACCACTACAGCCAGTATTGATCGAGTGCATCCTCGTCACCTTGGGCTACTTCCTCGCGCTGCGCTCGACGCCATGGCAGCGCTCTTTGAGGCATGCGGACGGATTGGTCTTTTGCCTCGCCAGTTATGTTTCATTGCCATGCCCATGCTAGCTCAGCCTGACCAGGGCCACCGTTTGATTATAATGTACTCTGGCATTTACCGTGTCTGGCAGAGACTTCGGCGCCGTGACCTCGACGGCCTTCACCAGCAGCTGCGCCGCCCGTACTGGGGCGCCCTGGCAGGCCGCAGTGCGCTCGATCTGTATTGGTTGCAGGCTGTGCGCAGTGAGGCTGAGGTCAGCCAGAACAATTACAGCCTGCTCATTCTGATGGACTACAGCAAGTTCTACGAGGGCATCCCGCTGGAGGTGTTACGTTGTCGCCTCCTTGCCTGCGGCATGCCCATGCCGATTCTCAAGTTGATTTTCAACGCGTGGCAGTCACCACGCATCATTCGCCTTGGCCTGCACCACAGCAGCACAGTTTTGTTCGCCACCTTCGGGCTACCAGCAGGCTGTGCTTTCGCTGATGTTGCGGTTCGAGCCTTCACGATCACAGAGTACGACCAGTTTGCGTGCCGCAACCCGTCGATCGATTTCATGAGCTACATCGACGACACTGGAGTCCACGTGAGCGGCCGTGACCGAGACATCGTCGCAGGCGTTGCGATCCAAGCGGGTGTGCAGTTTCAAGCAGCTTCCCGACGACTTCAGGCCACTCTCAATGATAAGGTTGCCGTCGTGGCCAGCGATTGTGCCCTTGGCATGGAGGTGACCACTAAGCTCGGCCTCGCAAAAGACAAGTCCAAGCCAGCGGTCACCTATCTTGGCACGGATTTCGCATGCGGACGGCGACGAGGACAAGCCCGCACCGCTGGCAAGAGGAAGATGCGTCTGCGGACGTCTTCCCAGCGCCTGGCCAAGGCGGCCAAGCTCAAGTCTATGAGGAAAGCCGATGAGAGGCTTGGACGAGTTTACACCACTGGAATCAAGATGGCAGCTCACTATGGGGTCGAGGTCAATGGCGTTGACGACCAGGAGCTGCTCGCCATCCGTCGCCAGGCCATGTCCTACTTGGCGCCTGCGACGAGGGGCGCGAGCTTGCGTGCCGAGCTGGCATTGCACGGCGAGCCCGCGGTGCGTGAGGCCATGGCACCCGTGCTCCAGTGGTCCAAGATGATTTGGCATGCTGTGGCTTTTCCGTATGATGCACTTGTAGGCCTAACTGAATTAGTGCATCTGTGGGACCGCGTTTTTTCCCAGGATCTGTCGGATCTTTCCTGGGCCCAAACCCGCGGCCCGATCTCCAGGATCCCGCTCTGCCTTGCTCGCGTAAGGTGGAGGCCTGGTTCAGCCACCGAGTGGGTCAACCAGGATGGCATCACTATCCGGCTCACACAATGTTCTCCTGCGATGCTAGGAAAAATGTTTAGCACCGCGTTCCAGGCAGCCTACGAGAAGTCGCTTGGGGAGAAGTGGGGGTTTGCTGAAGGTGTAAGGGCCAACCTGGACGTGGTTAGATTTTGCCTCAGGTCCAAGACGAAGTATAACAAGTACCAGAAATATTTAGTTCAAGCTGTCGTCTGCGACTGTATGTGGACGGAACAGCTTGCACACGACAGTGGTTATGTCACCAGCCGAGCTGGCCGATGTGAATGCGGTGAACCTGACACCACCCACCATCGGCTTTTTTGCTGCCAGCTCCCAGCTGTTGCCCAGGCCCGCGAGGAGGCAGAAGTGCCTTCGACTTTCCTGGACGAAGCTCGGGAGGACCCTGGAAGCCTTCTCCATTTGAAAGGTGTCGTCTCGGTGCTCCCAGGGGACATCCCTCCTGTCAAAGGGGCCCCCGAGGCCATGGTCCTGGACGGTTTAGGTGAGGTTTTTTCCCGAACTGGAGCCCGAGAATTCTGTGCAATTCGTCGGCCATAGCGATAACCTACACATCGCGGTGGACGGAAGCAGTACAATGCCGATTTTGTCCTGCTTTCAGCGTGCTGCGTACGCGGTCGTTTTGTTTGACCCCCAGGCCGAGGCCACCCTTTCGGTAGTGCGTGGCACTGTGCCTGGAGGTTTTCCGCAGTCCCCAGCGATGGCTGAAAATTTCTCGATTGCTGTTGCTTGC
The DNA here is from genome assembly GCA_963575745.1 of Prorocentrum cordatum. Lineage (NCBI taxonomy): Eukaryota > Dinophyceae > Prorocentrales > Prorocentraceae > Prorocentrum > Prorocentrum cordatum. The sequence continues at coordinate 285,007 of CAUYUJ010015374.1, read as the reverse complement.
CAGATCGCAGATCGCAGCTCCTACATGCATGCCGACTGTAAAGCAGCAATAAGTCAGGCCCTCCTTCCCGAGCACGAACAGCTTCGTGCGAGTAAGGTCTTCGCTGGTGTCTCGGCCTTCGCCCGCTCCCTCAGCGGGCGCGGCCACATTAGGTCCATCCAGCATGTGAAAGCGCATCGAAGCGAGGGCGTGATAGATAACTTGCCGCTCGTGGAGCGGGCGCCTGCGAAAGGTAACCGCGCTGCCGACCTCCACGCCAAGGAGGCTCTCAAGATGCACGCTTCGATCGGACCCGAGGCAGCCAACCGCCTCGAGTCTGAAGTTGAGACCGCCAAGTATTTTGTCCAGCTTGCTGCTAGTGTTCTACCTGCCTTCCAGTCCAGAGCGAAGCGCGTCAGGCCCTTTGCCCGTCACCGTTCTGTCAGGTCCGCTCCTGGGTGGCATGAGTGGGAGTGTGGCCTGCTAGGTTTGCAGTGCAAACATTGTCTGGTGGTCGCCCATGAGGGTACCCCCCAAGAGGCTCTGGGCTGCTCTGGGGCCCCCGAGTTCGTTCGTCAGGTCGTCCGCCGTTCCCTGGGGCACCTGGTTATTGGTGTGGCCTCTCACGAGATCCACCCCAGAGCCCCAGAGCCATCACAAGCCAAGCTGAATCGGCTCCAGTTTTTGTGTGTTCGCTGCGGCTGCTGGGCCCAGATGTGCTCCCGTTATCTTGATAAGAAGTGCCAACGACCCTCTAGGAAGGGTCGTGAGGTACTAAGCAAGTACTCGCGAGGCCTAGGCCCCAGTAATCGCATCCGTCAATTGATTGATAGAGCTGCTGCGGTCACTGCAATGTCTGTGGCCCCCAAGCCGCGTTCTAGGACGCTCACTTGTACGTCTGTTCCCTCGGCCCACTCGTGTGCCCCCACCGTCCCTGAGTACGAGCGACGGATGGCTGCCCTCGCAGAGCGAGTGCGAGCCAAGGAGGCCCTCCAGGCCGAGGAGTAGTTTCGGGGCTGTGGCACCCCGTCGCGGGCCCTGGTCAGAGTGTGGGGAGCTCTGTCCTCCAGGGTAACAAATCCCTCTCCGAGGGGTGCCACTCCCCCCCCTTTGTTTTAGTCTTGCGAGACTCTTCCCCTCGGGGCTGTCCTAACCTAACCTAACCTCCTCCTCATCATCATCAGCATCCCAGTCCCCTCTCCTCTCTCCTCTCTCCCCTTTCCTCGGTCATAGCTTCTCGTCCTCGTCATCGTCCTTGTCCTCAGCCTTGTCCTCCTCCTCCTCCTCCTTTTCCTCCGCCTCCTCTGTCCGCGCTCGCTCCCTCGAGGCACAAGGGGATGATGCTGATGATGATGATGATGATGATGATGATGATGATGATGATGATGATGATGATGATGATGATGATGATGATGCTGATGCTGATGCTGATGCTGATGCTGATGCTGCTCATCAGACGATGATGCTGATGATGATGCTGACGGTTATGATGATGATGCTGCTGCTGATGGTGATGATGGTGATGGTGATGGTGATGATGGTGATGATGATAATGATGATGATGATGATGATGATGATGCTAATGGTAATGATGATTATGCTGCTGCTGCTGATGATGATGATGCTGATGCTGATTCTGATTATGGTTATGATGATGACGACGATGATGATGATGCTGATGATGCTGATGATGCTGATGATGATGATGGTGCTGCTGCTGATGGTGGTGATGATGATGCTGATGATGATGCTGCTGCTGCTGATGATGATGATGATGATGCTGCTGCTGCTGCTGATGATTATGAGGAGAAGGAGGAGAAGAAGGAGGAGGAAGAGGAGGAGGAGGAAAGGGGTGGGGGAGGGAGGGGGAAGGGAAGAGAAGGGATGGAAAGGGAGGCGGGCCAACGTCGAAGGCGGGTCAGCGTCGAGAGCGCACCACCCGGTAGCGGCGAGGAGGAGGCGGAGGCGGAGGAGGCGGAGGAGGAGGAGGAGGGCCGAGAGGCCGAAGACGACGACGGATGATCTGAACTGCCCCGACTAGGGCAACGAAATCCATATATATTATATATATATGTATATAGTATATATATATATATATATATATATTATATATATATATATATATATCCATTCGCTCCCTGGCCAGGCCCATCCGGAACCCACCAGCAGTAGATACGCCACGCCCTCCTGGCCTGGCCAGCAGCGGCGTATGCACAGCTCCTGGGCCCAGGAAGGGCCCGGCTAGGGGGCAGTGGGTATGTATAGATCTCGTCGCCCGACCGATACGCAACACACACACACACACCGCAACTGAAAACGTAGGTCTGGCGCGATGTGTCCGCCAAGACGTGGGCCAACACGTGCCGAGCCAACGCGCGCCGTGGTCAGCGCGGACGCTTTGAAGACGGCACGTGTTGTGCTTCAACACGGGCGCATCTCTCTCTTTCCTTCGCTGCTTTTCGCCAAGCGTGCTGCGTGCTCCAGCGGACCGGCCGCCCTGTTGCTTCCGCTGGCCTTCCGCCGAAAGGGAGATGAGCCGAAAGCGAAGACCTTTCTGGGACGACCCGACTAGGGCCAGGGTAAGCGGAGTCGGAGGATCGCACCGCATGGCCGATGCAGCGGGCGAAGCGGCGAGATGCGGAGTGCGAGTTCTCCAGCCCGGCATCGCCATGCATCGGCGATGTGGTGCGATCCTCAGACCCCGCCTGCTCTGGCCTCATTTGAAATTCGCGCGCTGCTAGAAATGGTTGGTTCTAGGTTCATGGGGCAGGCGGTGCCGCCAACCCTCCGGCGCTCTTCACGCTTCCTCTGACGCTTCCGACGCTCCTGGCGCTTCTGACGCTCCGGGCCCCAGGAGGTTCGCGAGGCCTCTGAAGCTCCTGACGCTCCAGGCCCCAGGAATGTCGCAACGCTTCTGACGCTTCTGACGCTCCTGCCACTCTGAAGCTTCAGGAACTTCGGAAGCTTCAAGAGCTTCAGGAGCTTCAGAAGCTCCAGGAGCTTTGGGAGCTTACGGGAGCTTCAGGAGCTTCAAAAACCTACAGAATATCAGGGGCTTCAGAGGCTTCAGGCGCTCCCGGGGCTTCACGAGCTTCAGAAGCTACAGGTGCCGCAAGAGCTTTAGAAGCTTCATCCGACAAAAAATGATATATACAGCCAAAGCTAAGTAGAGATAAAGATGCTAATATGTTGTCTTGTAATACAAACTCAAGGTAGTTCAAGCATGAACATAGTTAATTAGCGGCTGTTGTGTCTAATCTATTTTTTGCGGCGCCTCCCTCAGTGACGCTGCTCATCGGGTCGGGCCGTGGCGCGTGGCGCGCCGCGAGAAAGTGCTGCACGCTGTGCAGTTAGATCGGTGTCGAGGCGGGGTCGGGCGCGGCGCGGCGACAAGGCGTCGAAACTGCGCAGCGAGCTTGGTGTCGGGGGAGGAGGATTGCGGCGCGCCGAAAAAAGATATCGAAACTTCGCAGTTCGCGAGCTGTCGGGAGGGGGGGTCGTGGCGCGCCGCGAGACGATGCCAACGCTGTGCAGTTAGCTTGGTGTCGGGGCGGGGTCGTGGCGCGTTGCGGAGAACAAATATCGAAACTGTGCAATCGGCGTGGTGTTGGAGGGGGGGATCGTGAGGCGCCGCGGAAGGTATCGAAACTGTGCAGTTAGCGCGCTGTCGGGGTGGGGTCGTGGCGCGTCGGGGAAAAGAATCGAAATTCTGCACTTCGCGTGGTTTCGGGGGGGAGGGGGTCAAAAATGCGCAGCTAGCGCGGTGTCGGGGGATGGGGAAGGAGGGGCGCAACGGTTACGTTGATTCGCAATGCTGCAATCCAAGGAATGGTGTTCTGGCGCGATTCAGGATCGTCAAGACGCAACTTTCACAATGATTCGCAGTGTTGAAGTCCCAGGACTGGCGTTCTGGTACAATAACAAATATTCAAACGGGTCTCTTCAAACGGTGCACTTCCCCCCGTGAAAACGAACCCTCGTATGGGGCCTATGAAGAGGGAACTTGGAGGGAGAATTCATTGCAAAATCGTTGACGGGTCTTGAGTATGCACTGGCCCTCCTCTTCTTCCTCCTCCTCCGTTTCTTCCTCTTCCTCCTCCTCCTCCCGACCCTTCTCCTCCTTTTTGCTCACCACGAACACACCAACATCTAGCGCCAAATTTACAAGATGGGCTGGCGGAGGGAACGCAGCGATTGATTCCAGTGGCCCCCCATGCCAGGTTGTAGGCTTCGGGGGTACATGTGGACGTGGACCATGATGACGAGTGGTCTGCGCTCTCAGGCTCCTGCGACACTTGAAAAAAACCGTTTCGTTTGGGCCTCGAGGCTCCTGGGGGACGTCAACATACGAGTGAATTACCCTTCCATGTTGAAGGGAATCTCAATTCGGCATGCCGTCACCCCTCACGCACTTCGCGTGAATGTTGGGCGCCCGACTGGCCCCCGGGACGGCTCCTTGGAGCCTCAAGCCGGCGCACCCCTCACACGTCGTGCCCCATGGACCCCCAAAGACCCCTGGCCGGCCGCCAAGATCGCCTGAGCCGCCAAGGGGCGCAACTACCCCCCCTAAGACACATTGCAACGATTGGTACCGACCCTCGTCGAGGCAGTGCCCCTGACACCCACTGCTTGCAACATCTGCGTGCGTGCTCATCCCTGGGGGCCCGCCCCGACTCCCGCTCTGCGGGCTCAGTTCGGCGGGCCCTGCGGGCCCACGCCGTGTCCCAGGCTTCGAGGGTAGATGACATGGAGGATGATGGAGAAGAGTGAGATGCATGCATGCGTACATGCTAACAACAGCTTCGCGCATTCCGCCAGCCTCAAGATGGCCGACTGCGTACGATCCGACTGGGGACACGTAAAATTACATGCGAAACGTGCCCCCAGCGTGAGGCCCACGCGTGAGACAACTCCTGGGACAGGTGAACAAAAACTCGAGTGAGATGCGCCCACAGGGCTGCGATAGCATCGTTTCGGCACACCACTCACGCGTTCCTTGCTCCACACTCTATTGGAACACACGAAATAGAAGTAATCTTCACTTCGATGGCCACCATCCCACCTTCCTAGGGGAATGCGAAGTCCTTGAAGACGGGACGGGGTGGGTACGAGTGGGCATCATAGCCGGCTCAACATCAAACGAGGCAACATCGCCTGATCGTTCATCTTATCATTGACTTGACTCCAAGCGTAGCATGCTCTCCCCCAATGGACCGTGAACGGGACTCAGTCCCCTGCCTGTCGATTAGTGCCGCCATCATAGGCCACCAGAGGGGCCATCATAGGGACCTCGCACCCCATGCGAAGCCACCAGAAAGGGCTCGTTTTGGGAAGAAGGACCACCACAGGCCTTCGCGTGCAAGGCCTTCACAGTGAGGACCGCCTTGAGGCCTCACACCCTCCGCAGCTCTCATCATAGGGGCCGCGCGGGGCAAATCCCCACGAACCTGACACCGACGACTTCAGCGACGACGACGACGACGACGACGACCACGACTGTGACTACCAGTGCGCGTGGACACAGCACCACGAGCGTGGGGGGTGCGTCCGAGGGATTCGTGCTGCCTCTCGAAGGGCTGCCCTGGGGGGAGAGGAGCGAGGCGTTCGACGGGGGCGTGGCGCCGCGAGGTGGCGGCGGGCGCGGCACGATTCCCCGCCTGCGGACAACCCGCTCCTTTGACAGCGGGTTCTCTCTTGGGTTTGGACGGTGGTTTTCGTTTCTCTCTCGGCCCTTTGCAGGCATCCTTCTTCCCCCCAGCGGTGGGGACCATCATCGGCCTTACCAGTGAGGACCGCCACAAGCTCTCACACCGTCCGCAGCTTCCATCATAGGTGCTGCGGGGGCAAGCCCCCACGATCCTCGCACCGACGACAGACGTTGAGGACCACGACTTCGGCGACGACGACGACGACGACCACGACTGGGACTACAGTCAACCAGTATAGTAAGGATGCGCGATAAGGATGCAACGGCCTTGGACGCCCATTTCGAAGCTTTTCGAGCGGGGCGCGGCCAGCGAAAGCGGCGAAGGATGGACCGAGGAGGCAAGGACGCAAGGGTACCCTTGGGGGAAGGTTGCCCATCCTTACTATGCGGGTTGACTGTATCAGTACGAGTGGGCGTAGCTGCACGAGTGCGGGCGTATACGTACGTGGGACTTGTGTTGCCTCTCAAAGGGCTGCCCTGGGGGAATAGGAGCGAGGTGTCCGACGGGGGCGTGACGTCGCGAGGTGCCGGCGGGTGCGGCGTGACTCCCCGCCTGTGGACCGCCCGCCCCTTTTGATTGTGGGTTCTTTCGTGCCTGGGTTTGAACGGTGGTTCTCGTTTCCCTCGCTGCCCTTCTCAGGAATTCTTCCCCCCCACCGGTGAGGACCATCTCAGGCCTTACCAGTGAGGACCGCCATGAGGCCTCACACCCTCCGCAGCTTCCATCATAGGGGCCGCGGGGGGGGAGGGGGGGGGGGGGGGGGGGGGGGGGGCAAATCCCCACGAACCTGGCACCGCACGTGCAGTGCCGGGGGTGGGTGGCGGCCCGTCTTCCCATCCGAATGCCACCATCATAGGGGGATGCGAAGTCCCTGAAGACAGTACTGGACGGGCAGGAGTGGGCATCATGGCCGGCTCAAAATCAAAAGAGGCAGCATAGCCTGATCGTTCATCTTATCATTGACATCATTCGATGCGTAGCATGCTCACCCCTCACGCATGTCCAGCCCCAAACTCGACTGGAACACGTGACGATACGAGTGATCTGCGCTCTCAGGCTCCTGAGACACGTGAAACAACGTTTCATTTGGGCCTCGAGGCTCGTGGGGGACGTCAACATGCGACTGAATTGTCCTTCCATGTTGATGGGAACCTCAAGTCGGTACATCCCTCACGCACTTCGCGTGAATGTTGGGCGCCCAACTGGCCCCCGAGACGGCTCCTTGGAGCCTCAAGCCGGCGCACCCCTCACACACGTCGTGCCCCATGGACCCCCAAAGACCCCTAGCCGGCCGCCGAGATCGCCGAAGTCCCGAAGGGGCGCAGATACGCCCCCAAGACACACTGCAACGCTGACCCTCGACGATGCAATATCCCTAACTTTTTTGATCCGAGGGTCGAGAGCGCACCTCTTCCGGTCGAAGCTAAGCGGGCCGCGCACAGCTTTAATTAACAAAGGGGGGGGGCAGAAGGAGGGGCCTCACGTCAAGGCCAGGAGGGGACAAAGCCCCGGAATCAGGCGGTGCCGAAGACGCAATATCCCTAACATCCACTGACTGCAAAAATCTGCGTGCAAGCTTCCCCCTGGGGGCCCGCCGTAACTCCCGCCCTGTGGGCTCAATATAAAAAGAAACCTGCGGGACAGAACACCAATCCGCCAGAAGTCCTGGCCATTGTAGGCCAGTGCCCATCGATCGACGGCTATGCGGTGTGATCCTCCGACCCCTCTGCTCGGGCCTGATTTGGGCGGCCTGGGGATGAGGAGCAACGCCTACGTCCGAATCTGCTGTTTGGTCACAGCGTGGACTCTCAAAGGTCTTGACTCTTGACCTCAGTCACAGCGAAGGCAGGATGAGGACAAAGTATGATCAAGTCCGGCATCTCTGTGACTCAGCGGGTCTGGAGGATTTATCAGGCGCCACAAGCGTTTCAAAGCGCCCCAGATCGCTCTGAGAGCGTTCCAGGACGCCCCGAAACAATTTGACCTCATCCTAATCATGTCAAGCTATCTTCCAGATTCGTCTTGTGATGGGCCCTGTGCCAGGTGAAGGTCCCCCAGAGGCCAACAGTGGCCAAACACCGTCCGCCAAGTGTTTCTGTTTGTGCCTGGTCAATGAGAAATCACCTGAAGGCGTGTGATGAAGGGGCCCTGGGACACACAAATAAATACACACAAATAACAGGATTCCCCATATTTTCATATATTTTCTGGGTTTTTGTCTTCCCCCCCACTTCCCATATTTTCCCACATTTTCTGGGGAATCGTCGATTCATTGTGCCTGTGTTTTTTCCCTTCCTGATATGAGGCGGGCACGGGAGGACATCCTTCTGGCCCCAGAGCACACATGGCAGCGGACAGGGGAGGAGGAGGGGGAGGAGGGGGAGGAGGAGGAGGAGGAGGAGGAGGAGGAGGAGGAGGAGGAGGAGGAGGAGGAGGAGGAGGAGGAGGAGGAGGGAGTAGGAGGAGGAGGAGAAGGAGGCGGAGGAGGAGGAGGCAGCAGGAAGGGGGACAGATCTGCCCTTCGAGTTTCCGCGACCCGAGGAGGTCTGGGAGACGAGCGAAGACATGCGAGGCGCCCCGGCCCAGGCCCGGCCGAGGCGGGCCGCCACCAGTGGGGTCGAGACCGTCTCAAGGAGCCCGGGCCCCTCTGCGGGCCCCCCAGGACATCGCCAGACCGACCCGAGGGAGCCTCCTCCTCCTCCTCCTCCTCCTCTCCTTTCCTCCTCCTCCGCCCATCCTCCTCCTCCTCCCCTCTCCTCCTCCTCCTCCTACCTCCTCCTCCTTCCTCCTCCTCCTCCTCCTCCTCCTCCTCCTCCTCCGCTTCCTCCCCCCACTCCTAGCCCTTTCGATCAGGGTCGGCGGCACCGGCCGTCAGGCCTCTCCAATCGTCCAGCAACCTCCCCGACCCCCGGCCCTCGGCCCTCGAACCTCGATCTCCAGGAGGCTCTCCCTGGCAGCCCGATCGGCGGGATCGATCGGCGGGGTCGGCGGAGTGATCTCTCAAGCTGGGGGCCCCAGAGGCCGGGGGGTTGCTACAGGTGCCCCTGGGCCAAGGCGCCCCCAGCTTGTCGCTCCATCCTGGAGCCCCTGAGGCCTCCTTGGGCCTTGCGAGGGGTCCTCCGGAGGCCGCGGGGGCCTCCTTGGAAATCCTGGGGGCACCTTGGGCCATGGGCACTTCTAGCACCCCCCGACCACAGGAGGTCTCGCACCCTTCCCCAGGC
>CAUYUJ010015374.1:257854-275999 GCA_963575745.1 Prorocentrum cordatum | reverse complement strand
CTCCTCCTCCTCCTCCTCCTCCTCCTCCTCCTCCTCCTCCTCCTCCTCCTCCTCCTCCTCCTCCTCCTCCTCCTCCTCCTCCTCCTCCTCCTCCTCCTCCTCCTCCTCCTCCTCCTCCTCCTCCTCCTCCTCCTCCTCGGCGGTGCATCGCCGTTAGATTGACCAGGGGCCCCCGGTAACAGATCCGCGCGTTCCGGGGCAGCGTGGGCTATCGGCTATCGGGCCCCCGTCGACGATGAGTGGGCAACTGGGGGTCGATACAGCCCCCCTGGGCAGATCTGCCCCCTGTCGTTGCCCCCGATCCCAGCCCGCGCCCCCTCAGCACAAGACCCGACGCAGGCACGACCGGATACGGTGAGGGCATTGGTGACTGCCTACCAGAGCCCCCCAACCTAACCCGAAGACCCGAATTTCGGGTTGGGGGGGGTACGGGTTCCACATGTGTTTTCTCAATGTTCCCCGACCCCCCCCACTGAAAATGGAGGGCAAATCGGTGCCTTCGGGTTGGGTTGGGGTGGTTTGGTGGGCGGTCAACTTGGGCAAGGAAAACCGTTGGACAAGGAACCCAGGGTCTGGAAGCCGCTGGAGCTCCAGCCGTGGACCGACAGCGGATGCCATCGCCGCCCTCATCAGGCAAGGAATCCCCCAGGGTCTGAACCCAGACATGCGACGTCCTGATTTTTTCAGGACGGCGTCCCCCAAGTCCAGACCCTTTCCCCGGGGCCGGGTTTTCGTCCCGAGTCGTTTTCTGACGGTCCCGAGGCCCGGCGAGGGCCCCCAGGGGCCGAAACTGGCGAAAAACCTCCCGTCCTGATTTTTTGTACGACGCCATCCTGTCCGGGAATCCCCCAGGGTCTGAGGCCTCCGCGGCACACTCCTCTCCACAAGCGCCCCCCGCCGGCATTGGGGGCTGCTGCGCGCAGCCCCCCAGCGGGACGAGAGTCGCTCTCGCCCGCCGCGGCCCGGCCACCAGCGTGGCGAGGCGAGGGGGCGCGAAGGGCCCTCCAGGGTCCGAGGGCCTCCTGGGCCCGACCACCGGCGTGGCGAGAGCGCCTCTCGTCCCGCGGGGCGGCTGCGCGCAGCAGTCCCCCATACGGCGGGGGGCGTTTGTTGCGAGGAATGTGCCGCGGAGGCTTCCCAGACATGATGGCGTCGTTAAAAAATCAGGACGGGAGGTTTTCCGCTACTTTCGGCCCCTGGGGGCTCTCGCCGGGCCTCGGGACCGTCAAAAAACGAATGGCGTCGTAAAAAAATCAGGACGGGAGGTTTTCCGCTACTTTCGGCCCCTGGGGGCCCTCGATGGGCCTCGGGACCGTCAAGAAACGAGTCGGGACGAAAAACCGGCCCCGGGGAAAGGGTCTGGACTTCCAGGGACGCCGTCCTGAAAAAAACAGGACGTCGCATGTCTGGGGGCACATTCCTTAACCAACGCCCCCGCCGTATTGGGACCAGCGCGCGCTGCCACCTGCCACCCCACGGAAAGTGCCCAGAGGATCTATATATATATATATATATATATATATATATATATTCGGGCCGCCGGAGCAACGTTCGTTCTCGCGGCGGACGCCAAGATGACGGTCGAACCGCCATTCTGGCGGTCGAACCGCCATTCTGGCGGCCGACCGCCAAATCGAAGGCTGAACCGTCAAAACGGCGGCTCGGCGCTACTAGCCGTCAAAATGGCGGTCTGTACACTTGCCTGGTGGCACAAGCACCTGCGGTATACCGCAGCTGCTTGTGCCACCAGGCGCCTGTCGACGGACTCCTTGCCGATGCGGCAAGATGCCCAACAAGCATTCCTTGATCCCAGACCTCCGACGTCATAATTTTTTCGTGACGCCGGCCCCCAAAGGTCTCGACCCATTCCCCGGGACCCGCATTTCATCCTGACTCGTTTTTTGACGGTCCCGAGACCCAGTGAGGGCCCCCTGGGGAGGATGATGAGGACCGTGAGGGGAATGGAGGATGAGGATCCGACGACGGCGACGGCGGCGGCAAGAAAAGCGTAGAGCAGGCCCTCCTTCAGGGGGTCGGTCTGATACACGACAGCCAAATCCACGGAAGCGCTGCCCGTGGCCCGGACGTAATCCTGGGCAGCCCGAAGGGCGAGGGCGGCTGCAAAAGTGCATGTCGGAGAGAGGGGGCGCAAAACCACAAACACACAGAGACACGCTTAGACCGATTGCCAGAGAGTTCTGCCAGTGGATGGTCAGGACGTGGCTGACCTGTGCAAAGAAAAAGCGGACCAGAGCCAATGCACGAGGAAGATGATGACATGCAGCGGGGTGCGAACGCACCGCCAGAAAAATGCAGGAACGGCCAGACACCAGCACGCACAACGTTTTTGGCGGTCGCGGCCTCGCGTGCAGCGTCGAGACGGAGAAGTCCACCGAACGGGCGGACGCGCAGGGCGGGCCCCGCAGAGCGTCAGGGGTCCATGTTGAATCAACCGTGCGATGCGCATACCTGGCGGGCAGCGAGGGTGCAGTGGGTGGCAGGGCGAAAGCCCAGGCGACAAGTGGAGGCGCAGTACGGCGAACGACGAGAGCCGACCAGTGGGAAGGAGGAATGAAGGCCGGCGCGTGCAGGCAGAAAGAGACACACACAACTACACACACAGACACGCGGAAACACCCCCACGCACACACACACACACACACACACACACACACACACACACACACACGCACACGCACGCGCACGCGCACGCGCACGCGCACGCGCACGCGCACGCGCACGCGCACGCGCACACACACACACACACACACACACACACACACACACACACACACACACACACACACACACACACACACACACACACACACACACGCGCACGCGCACGCGCACGCGCACGAGCACGCGCACACACACACACACAACACACAACACACACAACACACACACACACACGCACGCACGCACGCACGCACGCACACACACACACACACACACGCACACACACACACGCACACACACACACACGTCTCTCCCAAAGCCAGCGCTGGCGGCCGGTGCGGGGTCTTCGGCAGGTCGCCGCCTCGTGGGCGCCTCGCGGGGGCCGATCGTGCGCTGCCCGGCGGCTCCGGGGTCTCGGCCAGTCGCCGCCTCGTGGGCGCCTCGCGGGCGCCGATCGTGCGCTGCCTGGCGGTGCTGGGTTCTCGGCTGGCCGCCGCCCGCAGGCGCAGCGCGGTCGCCGCGCACGCTGGCCTGCACCACGCAGCCTGCACCACGCAGATCGCGCCGAGTGAGTGTTGCGCAACATAGCTCGCCCCCATAGGCGCCCCTGCCTGAAAATTCGCCGGCCCAACGGGCCAAGGGCGTGCTAAGATCTCCGGTAACTGGTCAACACTATTTCTAGTTCGCGCGCGCGGGGCCGCCCCTGGGGGTTCCCGGACGAAAAGTACCCCCGCAAGTCCCGGCCAAGTCCCGGCCAGGTCCTGGCCAGGTCACGGCCAAGTCCCGGCCAAGTCCCGGCCAGGTCCCGAGGAGGCCCCGGCCAGGCCCAGCAGGCTCCCAAGAGCGCTCCAGGCGCGCTTCAAGTGGCCTCCAAGAGAGCTCAACATGGTCCGAGACGGTCCAAGACAGATCCAAGATGCCAAATATTCCCTCCAGACAACCCAAAGCGCCTTCAAGACGCCCCAACCTCCAAGAGACCTCCCAAGAGGGCCCACAGAGGCAGAAATTAGTAGTTTCCATTCCATTTCTGAGGGTTTTCGGCGTTCTCGCCTTTTCGGCTTCTCGGCGCTCCAAGACGGCCCAAGAGGCTTCTAAGACCGCCCTAAGACGGCCAACGAAGCATCCAAGAGGGCCCCAAGACGGCCCAAGATGACCCCAAGACAGCCCAAGAAGCGGCCAAGACAGCCCAAGAGAGCCAAAACGGCCCCAAAAGGGGCCCAAGAAGGGGACCAGGAACCGAAAAGTCCAGCCTTCAGCCCCAAGAGGCCCCCAGGAGGCCCCAAGGCGCCTCCAAGAGGCACTCCAAGAAGCCCCAAGAGGCCCCCAAGAGGCCCCAACACGGCCCCCAAGAGGCCTCAAAACTGCCTCCCAAAGGCCAAAGGCCCCTGAAGGGCCAACCACGAAAGCCCAACCAACATCCGTGAGGCCTCTGACCCGCCACCCACCGCCTCCGGAAAATGGCAGCCACCCAACCGCACCGCATTAACAACAACACCCCGACAAACGACAACGGCGAGGCAATATGGGCCGGCGGAGTGAGCGAAACGATTCAATAACTAAACTGAGCCCCCTACCGAGGCTGGGGTTATGCCTCCCCTCCGCGAATTGATTTGTTTCTCTACTCCTGTGCATCAAACAAGATCATCCCAGCCAAGCCGATGTCGCCCCCCGTCACCCGTAGAAAAGACCGTGCCGCGCACATGCGTGGAAGGCGAAGCCGCGTGCAGTACCAACCCCTATGCCAAAAGATACCGCGCGGGCCACATGCGGGCGCCCGGGCGCGCGCGCACGTCGAGAACAGCATGAAACCCACTGGTGCCCGAGCAACCTCAAGACACAGCTCTTCTGAGCGAGTGTGAGAACACCGTCTGCCTGCCAACAATAAATGCCAGCCAGATTCCTGCGCGCGCACACTTCCTGAAGTCATGGGTGCTTGGTCACTCTGTCAACTGAGTCTGTTCGGACCACACTCGCGCGCACGTCGATAAAACGAACCAAATAAAACCATGCGGTCCACACGCGCACAACTCCGCACGCGCACGTTGAAAGCCTTGCCACACCTCAATGGTTTGTCTTGCATGCCGACACATGATCCTTCAAACACACACAGAGACAAACGTGTTTCCTGTAAAAGATGCTCATAATCATTGGAACTTTTGCGCGCGCACTTTCTCATCGCCTACAGAAGCACCATCATCATCGTTCTCAGCATCGCCAGCGTCATCATACTGATCGTCCTCATCATCATCACCATCATCATCATCATCATCATCACCACCATCATCGTCATCATAATCATCATAACCATCATAACCATCAGCATCATCATCATCATCAGCATCATCATCATCACCATCACAACCATCATCATCATCACCATTCATCATCACCATCACTATCACCATCATCATGAACATCATACTCATCACCATCATCATCATTCTCATCATCGTGCTCATCATCATCCTCATCCTCATCAGCATCATCAGTACCAGCATCAGCATCAGTATCATCATCATCATCATCATCACAATCGCCATCGCCATCGCCATCACCATCATGATCATCACCATCGTCATCGTCACACATCGTCAACGTCATCATCACCATCATCATCATCATCCTCATCATCATCACAATCACCATCATTATCATCATCGTCACCCTCATCGTCGTCATTATCATCATCACCATCCTCATCAATCCGCATCATCATCGTCGTCATCATCACCACTGTCATCATCATCATCAGCATCAGCATCATCATCATCATCATCATCATCATCATCATCGTCATGGAACATTGTTGGGAAACACCTGGGAGAAAACGAGAACGGAGGATGACAGGAAGGAGAAGAAGGAGGAGAAGGAGGAGGAGGAGGACAAGGAGGACATGTCAGTCGTTGTGGAACCCGTTTTGGGGAACACCTGGGAGAGACAGAGAACGAAGGATGGGAGGAATGAGAAGGGGGAGGAGAAAGAGGAGGAAGAGGACAAGAAGGACATGTGTTCCCTCCAGTCGTTGTGGAACACACGCGCTGAGTCAGGCGCGCTGGGCAGCCGGCGATCGTGTTTATCGCCGTGACCTTCGCCTCTTCGGCCGCGCCGCTACAAAGAGGCACGAAGTTGTCCAAGACAAGTGCGAGAAAAACGGAATCGAGCAGGTGAGAGTCGTGTCCGATCTTCGACGTGAGGCACCAGAGTCCGACCTGGGCAACTACATGGTCTTGCCATCCACCGCCCCCTCCTTCGACGTCAACTTACGGTAACGCCGCCGCCGACGACATGGCCACCCGAGTCGATGAGGTCGGAAACGAAAGAGAAACCTGTCCACAGACCCGAGTCGAGGGTCAATCTCTCTTGGATCTCTGAACGTTGACGTTGAACGCGCGAGCACTCTCCCCAAACGTGTCGAAACGATGGTACCAGATGTCCACTATTCTTGCACGGATGACCCGCGCGCCTCCGAGTCGCTGGTGATACCGCTCCACTTCGGTATATCGAGATCAGGGTACGGTCGGGCTCCTCAAGAGAAGCCATCCATTTAACAAACTGCTTGCGGGAACTCAAGTCCACATCCACGTCGTCAATCTCATCCGCGTCGCGACGGTCACGCTGCGCAATCTGGAGACATCTGACCCGTGCGATAACTCGCATGGCATGCAAGGCGGCCTCTCCCGAGGCCCAGAACCTCCACCTGTCGTCGACCAGGTACTCCACCGCCTCGTGTACTCTGCGATCGTCTGATGGACCCACTTCAAGCAGCAGGCCTCGTTGGTCACTGTAACGAATGTACTTCGACCCGAGAGCCTGCACATGATATGTCACACAGTGCGAGCGCTGCCGCAGTAACCCCCCGCAAGAAACCCAACCCTGAAAACCCGCGCGCAAGGTGCACCGGAGGGGATCCTGGAGCACCCTGAACGCAGCAGCCTCTTCAACGGCCGCGGGAGGTCTCCACGCAGCGCGCAGAGCGAAGAAACCCAGGATGCCCGGATGAAAAGCACATGGTTTCTTGATGCGCGCCACCACTGTACTCGTCTCCAGAAAGCTGGGCCAAATGAGCTTCGCGTCCGTCAAATTCTTGATGGCAGAGATAGCGCTCGAAAAGACTGGATGCAACAATGCATTCTGGCACCACCACCTGCCCATGCACCATCATGTGCAGCTGGCCCTGCAGACGGCCTTAGCCAAAGACTTGGCCATGGCCGCAGGTGGCGGCATGACAAATGGGGAGGCCCACAACCACCGCGGTCTCAGGTACGCCGTCGTCAGCTTCAGCCTGAGCTGGTTTGACCCAGGGATAGATGCAAGGACTGAAATGCCTCGGGCAAGCTTCTGCCAACCTCCACGTGGTAGAAATCGGATGTACTGGATCGGTCGGATAACACTCAACGCCAATATGTTCAATGAGCTTCGACTGCGCGTCTTGATCTGACCAAACCTGTCATTTGGCCGTGTTCCCCTGGTACCCGATGCTCGCGTCGAACCTCTGGGTGGACTCCAAGTCGCCCATGAGCATGTCTGGACACTGCGCCGCGAGGAACCTGTCGCCCATTAACAAAGTGGTTATTGCATAGCGGCTGCCATGGACCAGCGTAGAGATAATCGCAGACGGGGCCGTTGAGCCCCCCTGCGGGAGTCCGCAATGCGGTTGAATAGCCTCTGCGAGTTCGCCCTGTAAGCTGCGCGCCCTCGGCCCAGACCACGCCGCCAGACAGGCGTGCATATTTGCGTCGGGTGAGTCTGATCGGTTCAATGCTTCCAGCGCGGTCGGGTGAGAGATGCGGTAGTAGGCTTTCGAGAGACCCAGGTCGGCACCGTCAGTCCCGTCTGCGCAGTCTGCCAGCCATCTGGATATATTATGAGGTACTGAGCTTCCCTTCTTATTCGCCCATTGGTTCTCACGGGGGTCCGGGGTGGCGTTCGCAAGAGCTCGGGGCCAAGTTATGAGAAGGACCGATCCGACGGCAATGTGCCTGGTGTCCGCTTCGCAAGTCGGAAGGCCTGCAACTCTCCATCCAAAAATCAGGCTGCGGGCTTCGTCGGACAGCCGCCCACGTAGACGCACCGCCTCCTGGCTCGTCAACACCCGCGCGTCGTAGAGCTCGCGGGTGGTCTGCGGGAACATCTTTGACGTAATACGTTGTTCTCTGAACGTTCACCCATCCAGGCCTGGGCAACCTTTCGCCAACTCAACGGCGCCCAGGAGCTCGTCGAATGTCGGCGTCCAATCCTGAGGCTTGGAAGACCCCGGTAAAGTTATGTTCTGAGCATGTTGCGTCCAAGCGTCGAGGTGCGGTTCATCGTTGTAGTCTGGTAGGTCCCAGAACTACCCCCATCGCTCCCTCGCCTCGTGCGCCGTGCAAGATTGCGAAGGAAGCGTCGTCTTAAAGAAAGGGGTAGTAAGTCGCCAGGTACCCGAAGACCAAGCCGAGAACCGCTGTCGGCACTGTCTGGCACCGTTCCCCCGCGGGCGTCGCTGCTCGACGCTGGCGCCCGAAGAGAGAGAGAGAGAGAGAGAGAGAGAGAGAGAGAGAGAGAGAGAGAGAGAGAGAGAGAGAGAGAGAGAGAGAGAGAGAAGAGAGAGAGAGAGAGAAGAGAAGAGAGAGAGAGAGAGAGAGAGAGAGAGAGAGAGAGAGAGAGAGAGAGAGAGGGGAAAGAGAGAGAGAGAGAGAGAGAGGGAGAGGGGGAGGGAGAGAGAGAGAGATGGGGAAAAAAAAGAAAAACACAAAGAAAGAAAGGCAGAGGGCGAGAGAGAGAGAGAGGGAGTCGAGTGCGTCGGCGTAGCTCAGTAAGCCATCGCCGCCCGCACATAGTGCGTCGCACGCAGTCTACTGGTGCCCAACACCCCTCGCCGCAGTGGCCCAGCAGGCCGTCGATGTAGGCGTAGTAAGAAGCGCCGTCGTGCAACGAACTGGCCCAGCCGATCGGCTGGCGAGTGTCTTGGGGCCCTGGCGGTTGCAGTGGGGCCCTTGCCTTGCTCGGCGGTCCTCTCCGTCGTAGCGCGCCCTCGCTCCGCTGCAGTAATCATGGCGCGTTCAGCTCGCCCGTGCCAAGATCTCCCTTGGGCCACCAGGTCTGGCTCCTCCTCCTCCTCCTCCTCCTCCTCCTCCTCCTCCTCCTCCTCCTCCTCCTCCCACTCCTAGCCCTTTCGATCAGGGTCGGCGGCGCCGGCCGTCAGGCCTCTCCAATCTCCCTTGGGCCACCAGGTCTGGCTCCTGAAGGTCATCGGCAACTGGAGGTCCGAAGTCTGTGTCCACCAGCTCCTGCGCGGGGCGTCGTTCGTCCCCCGACGGCGCCCTCCAAGAGACGCGCGAGGCTGCGTGACGCATGCGCGCGTGTGCTGCGCTGGCGAACGGCGGCGCCAGCTCGTAGGTCGCCAGACCACGATGCGGCACGCCAGGGATTAAGTGCGTGCTCTTCTGCAAGTGAGGCGCGCCATCACCAAAATGCAGCGCGCGCGCTGGGGGCGTTGAGGCCGCGGCAGCGTGCGCGTCAAACCCGGGGGCGCCGCGACGCATGGTCCAAGACGTCGTAAAAGGTAAATGTGCTGGCCTCCAATTGAGGTCGCCAATCACACAGAGTGGATGGCCCAAGCGCCCCAGGGTCTGCAGCGACGCAAAGGCCTGATTGAACCAGGATCTGTCGAGCTCCTGCAGGCCTTGGACCGAGACAAGAGACGCCAATGCAGCCCTAATGCCCGCAGCCCGATGGCGTCGGAACTCATCGCGGATAATCGTAGCACGGCCAAGAGAGCGCCCCCATGGCATCGCGCATCCTCGCCGACGAGGCGCGGCAGCGAGTTGGCCCCGAACTCGAAGTTGAGGTGGGGGTTCTGAAAAGGCGATGGACCATCCGACCTGCCGAGCCAAACTCAAGGCCCACCAGGGACGGAGCACGCAATGGCGAGTTTCCTGCAGGCAGATCGCTCCGGCCGTAGACGCTGAGACTCTCCAAGATCATCGTCGAGCGTGCTTTGCTCAGCATTGTGACGTTGATCGACAGTGCTTGGACTTGAGGAGCTGGCGCTTGGAACTCTTCTGGCTCTATATTAAAGATGTCGGCGCGCCGCCCTGAAACGGCCATTGCTCGTAGAAAAGCCGCCCTTCGTAAAAGGGGCCGGCTCTCATCGATAAGCCGTTCTTCATGAAGCCGTTCTTCATGCGAACGCCGTTCCAGCGCTCCACATAGAGAGGCCGTTCTTCTCCAAGAAGCCGTTTATCATCAATGCGACGTTCAACATGTAGAAGCCGTTCATCACAGAGAAATCGCCCCCCATAGAGAAGCCGTTCGTCATCGAGAAGCTGCGAGTCATAAAGAAACCGATCCTCTTCGAGAGGTCTCGCATAAAGCAGCCGCTCAGCACGCAAAGGCCGCTCATAGAAAAACCGTTCGACGCGAGCGCGGGCGAGACGATCGCTGCGCAGATTGGCAGGCCAGGCGGGCGGACAGGAAGCGAAGGCGGCAACGAGAGCTCGACCAAGAATGGGACGCGCGAGCGCGTCGTCAAACTCGTCAGGAAGCAGGCCAAACCGGTCGAGCCCGTCGCCGCGGCGTTCCCCGCGAAGGCCATCAAGCGCAAGAAGTGTTTCGTGGAACTGGGGGCGGCGCGGGCCGCCCGTAGAAGCGGCTCCAGCGCGAGATCCAGTTGGAGTTGCGCCGGCGCCAGGACAAGCGAGCGGCCCTCCGAGAGTTCGGCGGGGCGGAAGCGGCAGCCGGCGCTCCGAGGGCGCGCGCCGTCGAGCCTGAGCAGTGGCGTTTCGAACGGGACGGGTTGCCTGTAGAGGCCCGTCGATGCGGCGCGCAGCTGGGCGCGGCTCGGAAATACCTCGGCCTCGTCGCCCGGCTGGGCGCGGCTCGATGGGCCCGGCCGCCCCTCGTCGCTAGCGCGCCGCATCTCGGTGAGTTCACGAGCTGCAGCCTGCGGAATCCTTCTCCGGGTGCACACCGCGCGCAAGCGGGCCGCAAGGCAACCGGCACCCTCGGCCCCCCTCTTGCGGGAGGAAGCGGGCACCTCTACTTTCCTAAGGTTAGTTTAAACTTGATGCATCCTCGGGTTACCGCCATAACAATAACTCCTGCACGTGGCCGACGCGCGACGGAAGGGCCCGAAAGGGCCGAAAGAAAGCGAGGGACGGCCCCAGGCAACCGCAGCCAACGAGCGGAGGGACACGACCGACAAAAAAACGGGCCACGAAACAACGAGGGCCCGACAGCAGCAAAGCGATGCTGGGAAAGCCTGGAGGGGAATTTGACTTGCTCCTGCCCTGGTTCGTCGGAGGTCTTGCATTCGCCTCCCCTCAGGCGAAACAGCGCACTATTCAAACCCAGGCGGCAGTAGAGCTCTTCCTCTCTTTGCGAGCCTGAGCACAGGAAAAGGGCGCATTAGAGCTGCGCGGGGTTGTTTCCATTGCGCCTCAATGCTCGGGAAGCCTCGCAATCAGACAGCCTCAAGGACAGATAGAAAGATGCCGCCTCATAGCGAGAGCGGCACAAAGATATCCCGCAGCCAGCAACAATCGCTCGGCGAGCCTAGGCAAATAAAAAACACATAATCGGCATGAGAGTCTCACATCAAAAACACTTATGCGATCTTCTGCGGGTGTCAGTATCCAAGAGACTTCCCGCATCACGGCAAGATAAGCACACGAGAAATCCCTCTCCACACCGATACCAACCCCCATATTAGTGATGTAGCTGCAGCAACGGCTGTAACAGCCATTCAGGGTGGAAGAGGGCCTGGAAATCAAAAGCATAGTGCGGTTTGGACAAGGCGTAAATAACGCTGGCGCAGTTAACAGCACGAACATATCCGATCGGGCGTTTCGTGCGTGGGTCACGCCCATCACACATGAGCCTCAGACGGGATACTGTGCCAGCCCAAGGGGGCTCAGTGCAATTCAGAATTCGGTCTTTGACATTGCTTCTGGAGTAAAACCCACAGCTGCGACTGAAGATAATTTCCTGCGGCCTTCGAAGACAGTGCCACCCCCCTCTGTAGGCGAGGAACATTGGAACGCAAGAGGTAGCTCATGGAGACGGAGCTAGCCCAACAATTCACACATCTGAAACGCCCCACGGAAGGGCCCCAGAATTGCTCATGCAGAGCTCCAATTACAGATCCCGACAATAAAAGGGAAGGGGGGCTGGAGTCTGACTGTCCTCAGACTCGGCAGCCCGAACCTTCTTGGGAACATGTTTTGGAACCCATGCGATGCAGCGTCCGATATAACAGCCGGGATGTCTAACAAAGGTGTCAGATCGTTTGGTGCGAGCTTGCTGCACAGTGTCATGAGGTCCGCACCAAGCTTGGCCAATCTGTCTGCCTGACGATTCCCAGCATAGTGCGCATCACTACGGCCACCCTTACGTACTCTGGTGACTCGAATTAGGTGATAACCAATGTCCGTCGCTAAGCGTTGGACCTGGACCCATAGGGAGCAATGTTTCGCCCACCCATGGGTGGGGCCTCACGGCCCAGGGCCCTAACGTCAACAACACGTTGGCAATCAGTAACAGACGCATACCGCACAGACGGGGCTGCATGGGTGAGGTTAAAAAAGGACAGCATAGAGCTCAACCCCAGGAGCGTCCTGAACAAATGCAGGCAAGACGCCATACGCTGCAGCGTTCAATCTAGGACGGTCGTGGGCGACAGCCTCACCAAAGACATTTCGGCGCCTAGGAACACATGAGCAAACGCCCCATGCGCATCGGAGCGTGAAAAGGTGACGGACCAAACATTCCCGAGCCGTCTCCGTACGCTGGCGACGAGAAAAAGTTGGCCGTCTGTGGCACACTCCCAGGCAAGGTCAGGAAATAGCGGTGCGACAGGAGAGCTATATCGCGGGTCAGGAACCAGAGCTGTGGTCCAAACAATATCGTCACGGTGCTGGACGAAACATACCAAACCAACGGCGACACTCACAGAGGGCATCACAGTCATACAAGGTGTGAAACACAGGGTCAGCTGGGATCAACTGACACATGGAACACTTGGATTCGAAATTAATACCTCCCGCCAAGAAATCCCTACGAGCTCGCTGCTGCAGCGTACCCCAACCTTCGGTCTTCTTAGACAAAAGGGAGAGGAGGGGAGGAAAGAAAGGGGGACCCGACAAATGACCGAAGGATCGGTGACGCACAGAGGCTTGCTTCCAGGCCCATACACAGGCATCGCGGGGCACTAATGCTACCAGGTCACGCGGCGTAGACGTCGCAATAAAGAAATCCACCACAAGAGAATTCTGCCACTGGGCTGGGGTAGTGACCGACCACCCAATCCTCAGCAAGGTGGCCACCAGTATCTGACCTGGTCCCTGTAGGTCTGTCCAGGGAGTGTCACATGAAACGGTATCACGAGCCCAAGAGAGAACTTCATCAATAATGCCCTTTGGTAAGACACGGTTCCAACGAGAGACAGCCCAAAGGCGCACTATTTCCGCATGAGCGTCTAAGGCTGGATCGGTAACATCCTGCAGCCTAGCCTGCATGATATATGGTCCTAATATGCTGGATCTGGTAAGTATTCAAACCAACCATATCAATACCGTAAGATACTGTAGGACGCAGGTTCGCATTAACAATACCAGCCGCCCTAGAACTTCCTTTCTTAAGAAGCAATAGACGACGTGCCTTGGCCATGGCTGTCTTCAGCCTGGCATTCAGGACTGGACGACTCCGACGCCCCCTGCGCAGCTGAACGTGGGGTCACTGCTGCTATACTCTTGGCCAACTGCGGGTCCGAGGCAAGGAGCACGATTGAGGGGGAGGAGGAGGAGGAGGAGGAGGAGGAGGAGGAGGAGGAGGAGGAGGAGGAGGAGGAGGAGGAGGAGGAGGAGGAGGAGGAGGAGGAGGAGGAGGGGAGGAGGAGGAGGAGGAGGAGGAGGAAAGGGAGGAGGAGCGAGGACAGGGCGGACCATGGGCAGACGCGGCCGAGCACGCGCGGTCCTATGGCGGTCTTTGGCTGCGCGCCCCGCACCCGCGGGCCGTGGGGGCAGAGCGGCGGCAGACGGAGGCGGCAGTAGGCCGCAAGGGCGGCCACGAGAGAAGCCACGAGAAGGCAGGGAGGCACGCTGCGGTGCCCAGGGACGCGTCCTGGGAGGTACCCGTGCCGCGACCCTCCCCTCGCCGTCGCCCTACTTGGGCCTCCCGGGCGGCCCCCGTCGCCACGGCTGTCAACCCGCCCCGAGGATCGAAGCCGGAGGCCCTCCGGGAGAAGAGGTCCTGGCGCCGCAGACCTCTGCTGAGTGTGCGCAGCCTTCGACGCTTTCTCGCTCCTTCGTCGGCTCCAGGGCGCTTTCCAGCCTCGGGATGCCTTCCAGCAGCGGCGCCTCGCCGAGGGCGTTCTGAGGGTGCCCGGATCGTCCCGAACGGCCGCCGGAGACCCGAGCTCTGGCCCGAAAACTGGAAGACGAGGGAGGTACCAGGTGCCCTTTCGATGGGCCCGCGCCCTGATTTCGGATCCGCCGTACTTGTTGGGCGGCTTCGCAAGTAGGGTGGACTTGTCTGTTCCGCTGGTCGAGCTCACTTGCTGCAACCGTCCGCCCCACTTGGCCGTCGCTGTGTCCGCCACGCCTGCGCGGAAACATCCGCCCCACCCTGTCGGAAGCGGGCACTTCCGCCACGCTTCTTCGCATCGTCTGGGGTGCACTTCCGGCACACGCTGCAGGCGGAGCAGCAGCCAGAGCACGGCGGATCCGAAGCCAGCGCGGGGCCCGCCGACGGCCCCAGGAGGCCGACGTCG
Source organism: Prorocentrum cordatum (assembly GCA_963575745.1). Taxonomy (NCBI): domain Eukaryota; class Dinophyceae; order Prorocentrales; family Prorocentraceae; genus Prorocentrum; species Prorocentrum cordatum. The sequence continues at coordinate 261,568 of CAUYUJ010015374.1, read as the reverse complement.
AGGAAGCACGTCGGGACCGAATCGTCGGAGGTCCAGGAAGGAGGGGGCCCGCCAGGCGCCCGTGCGCCTGGGCTGGACCGGACCATCGCCTGGCTCCCGCCCCAGGCATCCGGCGTCTGGACTCGTTCCACAATGCACCACCCTGACCTTCCAAAGAGCTATTTTCTAGCACCGGAAGCCTAAAAACCGATAAAAAGCTGAGCGAAACGGCCTAAAACCAAGACGTAGAGTAGCTTTGGGATCGGTTTTTCGGTCGGGTGCTGCTTTTGTTAGCCCTCTTGGAAGGTCAGGGAAGGGCCCTGGAGCCCAGACCCTCTCCCAGAGTCCTCCTCCTCCTCCTCCTTCCCTCCTCCTCCTCCTCCTTCCCTCCTCCTCCTCCTCCTCCTCCTCCTCCTGCTCCCCATTCCTCCCTCTCCTCCTCCTCCTCCTCCTCCTCCTCCTCCTCCTCCTCCTCCTCCTCCTCCTCCTCCGCCTCCTCGGCTTGGCATCCCGAGGCGGTCTCCTGCGGCCTGCGGGAGCCTGGCGGGGGCCCCGGCCCGCAGCCGCGGCCGACGGAGGAGGAGCCCCCCGGCCTGCCGCCCGGAGGTGCGACGTGGCAGGAAGAACTGCAGCATCGCCAGAAAAGCACGACCGGGGCCCTGGAGCCCCTCCTTCCTGCGGCGTCCGTCGAGCGCCCGATCGATCTTCCGAGGGCCTCGGGGCCCGCCACCGAGCGACATCGCCCGGCGCCGAACAAAATACGACGCCCAGACCGCAGGGCTCTTTGCAGGAGGAGGAATCGAATGAGGGGGAGGAAGAATCAGAAGAGGAAGAATAATACTAACAATGTAATAACAATATTAAAACAATATAATAATAATATAATAATAAGACGATAATAATAATAATAATAATAATAATAATAATAACAACAGTAGTAATAATAATAATAATAATAATAATAATAATAATAATAATAATGTTGATAATATTATTAATAATAACAATAACAATAATAATACCAATAATGATAATAATAATGATGATAATAGTAACATTAACAATAGTAGTAGTAATAATAATATTAATAATAAGAATAAGAAGGAGAGGAAGAAGAAGAAGAAGAAGAGGACGGCGAGGAGGGGGATAAAGTGGAAGAGGGCGACAAGACGCTGGATGCCTGGGCCTCCAGGCCCCCGCCGGGACAAAACTTCGAGCGGCGCGCGCACGGAACGCCGGTGCGGCAGCAGAGCGCCGCCGGCCTGTAAGCAGAGCGCGGGCCCCTGCTCGGCCGCGGGCCCGTGCGCCGCGGCGCCGGCCAGGCCGAGGCGCGCCCGGGCCCGCAGGACAAAACTCAGATGTCGGCGCGCCCGCGCGGACCCGGACATCCCCCGGGAGAGCTCAGGATCGAGTCGGCAGAAGTCGGGTCGGCCATCGGAAGGAGTCGGGTATCGGCGGGAATCGGCGGCCGAGTGGGGAGGCGTCGAGTCGGCGGACATCGGCAGGCTGGTCGGGCCTCCACCGAGAAATCGGAATCCACATCGGAGTCCGAAGTCGAATCGGAATTATTGAGTCAGGATCGATCAAAGTCGAACCGAATCGAGGAATCGACTCGCCCTGAAAAATGCGGTTGCAAGATGGGGTCCAGGACTGCTGTCGTGACTTTTCGCGATGTTGCAAACTTTTCGCTGAAGAGGTCAGTCGTTTGCGATTTCTGGCGATTTTCTATGTTTAAAATGATCTTTGGCGATGTTGCAAACTCTTCGCTTCGTTAGCGGAGGTACTCCATCGTTTTCGGCTTCTCGGGGCCCTCGCCAGGATCAGGGGCCGTCAGAAACCAACTTGGGATGGAAAGCTGGTCCTTGGAACATGCAGGGACAAACTGCCCAAATGCGATAAAGAAGGACCTCCTCTTTTTCTCCTTCTTCCTCCTCCTCCTCCTCCTCCTCTTTCTCCTATTCCTCCTTCTCAGCCCTGTACCTGCACCTTCCGCGCGGAAGGTGCCGCCACGAGGCAGCCGCCGCATCGCGGCGGCACCTTCCGCGCGAAGACCTGCGGCGCGGATGGTGCGGAAGATGCAGGTCGAGGGAAGTGCTAACATTGTTTGATCACACTTGAGCGCCTCTTATCGGTCTTGGATGCTACAATCCGCTGGATTAAAAAAAGAGACCGTGGGGATCGAAGAAGACGCGGTTGGCCTCCCGTTAGGCCGCGGGGCCCCGGGACAATGTTGGAGTTGGGGCCGATTTGGGAATTTCAGATGCATCCCTCACCCCTTTTAATATGGGGCCATCGTCTGAAAATGCGATTCCGCCCGAGATTTCCTCACACAAACTTTCAGATCGCTTTCCAGGGCGATCTGAAAATTTGCCATGGCATCTGAAAATGTCGATCTCGCGTGGGACTTCCTCAGAACAGATTCTCAGACCGATCTCCATGCCGCTTGAGAGTGGCGACATCGCCTGAGAATTCCTCACAATGTCTTTTCTGGCCGCTTTTCACGCCGCCAGAGAGTGGCGATTTCGTTTGGGCTGTCCTAACAACCGCGCGTCTCGTCCACCCCTGCGGCGCCGTTCCTCCGTTCGGGTCACGAGCTTGTCTTGGAGTCATCTCGGGATCGATCGAAGATCGAAGCTCGAGGCTCTATCGATCGGCGAAGACCCAGGGGCTGTTCCCTCGCGCAGTGCCGAGCACCACGTTTTTTCACCCAGGGGGTGGCAGGGGTCCCGCAGGGACAAAACGCCCAGGCGTCGGATGTCTGGAGGCGCGCGCGCGCGAGGCGCCCGCGCGGCAGCGGGGCCGGAGGAGCGCGAGGCGCCCGCGGGCCGTCCCGGGCTGTGTGGGGCCCGCCAGGCTCTCTGCGCTCCCCACCCGGCCGACGTGGCTGCCGCCAAGGCGGGCGCAAAAAGCGCCCAAGCGCGCGCGCGCACCGAAGGGGCGTGGGGGCCTCCCACACCGTGAGGGCCCGGCGCCGCAGCTCTTTGCACACTGCGCGGTCTCGCTCCGCGTCGGGCCCCCGGGGCCCTCACGGATCGATCCAGCTCGCGAGACGGGGTCCGGGTAGGATGGCCCGTTTCAGAGCGGTCCCCTGCTGAGCCTGCGCAGAGGGCCTGAAGACCACGTCGTGTGAGATTTCCTGGACCCTATCATGCTACGCGTGCAGTGGCAGAGTTTCTCTCATGCCGGCTAGGGCTCCAGACCTGATGCTGCAGGTTGGTGCAGCTTTCTCGCGACAGGAGAACATGGTGGCCAGGACGCGCATCCCAAATGGCCTGCTCCGGTCTCGCTTCTGGTTCTGCTTCTGCTTCTGCTCCTGCTTCCGCCACCTGATCCAAAAAAGGCGGCGTCTCGCTTCTGCTTCCGCCGCCTCGCGCCGATTCTCCGCCAGCGGACCCGCCGCCGCTGGGCTTCTGCCAGCCTCCGCCGAGGGCGAGGTGGCGCCGCCGGCGAGGCCCTCACGAGGATCGCCCAGTTTGGGGCCAGGGCGGGTGGGCGACGAAGGACGACAGAGCTTCGCAAGGGGGCACCCTCAGATCCGCCGTTGCTGAAAGCTGCAACATCGCGAGAACTCGCGACCGGAGCCCTGGACCCCATCCTTCTGCGGCATCTCTCGAGCTGGATCGATCCGTGATAGCCCCAGGGCCCAACGCTGGGCCCGGCGCAACAAAAATACAACGCCCGGATCTCAGAGCACGGCGAGGGAGGAGGAGGAGGAGGAGGAGGAGGAGGAGGAGG